>JAXQQM020072462.1:0-86319 GCA_034641835.2 Pinus albicaulis
AATAGACTTGTCCTCCTTAAAATTGGTCTGCTGATTCCCATCGTCAGATGGATCATGTCTTGTATTACCACTGTCTGGTATGCGGTGATCATAAACGGTCTGCCCACTGCTTTTTTCGATGCGGCCAGGAGATTGCGGCAGGGTTGTGCCCTCTCCCTTATGATATTTATCCTTGTTATGGACAGGTTCAACAAAATGCTGCACAGGGCTGAACAAAGTGGATGCATAAAAGGTTTTTCTTTTTCTTCCTCTATATCCACCGCTCATTCACTCTTTGTGGATGACATCCTATTATTTGGTGGCCTTAACATAAATCATTGGTTTTATGTTCATTATAACATGATCAGATTTGGGTCTGCGTCAGGTTTATACATTAAGAAGAGGAAATGTGCTCTCATATATGAATATGGAGACATGGAGGAAATCAAATTCATAGCTGATTTTCTAGGGGTTGATTATAGGATTGCTACAGATGGTCTTAAGTATATGGGCTTCTTCATTAAGCCATGTGGATATACAAATCGTGATTGGGGATGGATGATTAACAGATTCAGGGGGAAAATCTGTAAATGGACCCATCGCTGGCTATCGATGGGGGACATATTCATTATGGTGCAAGCTGTCCTTTCTCAGTTGATCGTATATTGGGCCCATTTGTTCTATTTGCCACAACAGATCATACGGGAGATCAAAAAAATCATGGCCCAGTTTCTATGGGGAGGATCTTACATGCTACACAAATATCACTTGTGCAAATTTGAGTCTCTATGTCACCCGAAAACTCTGGATGGCTGGGGCATTTTGAATGTTCGGGACTTTAATATGGCTCTCTTAGTCAAATCATTCTGGCGTGCCATTAGGGGAAGTGGCATTTGGAACGATATTATCAGACATAAGTATTTAAATGGAGATCCCCTACGATTGCTTATATGGAACGAATTTATGTCTCCACCTTCCAAATCGACAATTTGGGCGAGTTTTCTAAAGATTCTGGATCACATAGCATGCAGACTTGTTTGGGTTTTCCGCGATGGTGGGAGTATCCCTCTTGGATCAAACATAATTCTGGGAATTAATTCTCAGATCTTGCTTCCACCTTCTCTTATCCATAGAATGACTCACAATGGCACTCACTTCCTATCTCATACCATATTGCAATGGTCTTTTGGCACCCCGGTTTTCAAATCTCCACAACAGTTGGGCCTGATAGGATACGATGCTGAGACTTGGGATCAATATAGGATGATGCTCAGTGGATCTGGATTGTGCTACGACAGGGGAGGAGATTTTATTACTTGGGACGATCCTCTCGTTGAAGATTCATTGATCGTGAAAGACATCTATATGGGGATCAATTCAAACAGATATATAGACCAACATACAACGATGTTTTCTCACTTCTGGAAGCAACAAATACCAACCAAGATTATTCTTTTTTGCTGGCTGGTATGGAAAGGTAAGGTCCTAACCTGGGATAATTTGATCAAAAGGGGGTACCATGGTCCAAACAGATGCGCCATATGCTGCTGCGGAGAAGAATCCATCACCCATTTATTTTTTAGTTGTCCAGTGGTTTTAAACATATGGAGGCTCTTTCGGCATCCCTCCATGGATCTGCCATGGGTGCCTACAGACTTCATCTCCACTGCAAATCTATGGGCCAAACTAAAGTGTAAGTACAGGTCTCTTCCTTTCTTCTTCATATGGGAGATATGGTTGGCACGCAACAAATTAATTTTTGATAATATGGATTTCCATATTTCACACATTTATGCCTCAATTATGCGATGGATTGATGAGCGCCACTTCCATTTTTTTGCGATTGTGGATGGCTCTCATAGAATCAGACCACACGAGATTTCCATCCCAGTAGTTTTCTTTGATGGGGCATGCAAGGATGGGATTATGGGCTGTGGTGCCTGGGTCAAAATATCTTGATCTGAAAGAATACATTTACACTAGAATGGTGGCCCTGGCACAAATAACAAGGCTGAGTTTATGTCCATTTGGGGTGCTCTGGTTATGGTCATTAAATTAAGATTGACTCAGCCCAGCTTCTATGGTGACTCGAGGCTAGTGGTGGATTGCATTTAGGGAAATAGTTTTCTTCATATTCCGAGATTACAGGGATGGCTTCTCCGGATAAAACGACTATGGACGAAACTGGATAGGCCCACCATCTCACATATCTTCCGAGAAAATAATAGGAGGGCAGATGGTTTATCAAAAAGGGGCATCAATGACAACTTTGGAAGCATGTATGTGTTGCACTACAGGGATGGCACTCTTTTTTGGGAGAATACAATTCCAATTCCTTGATTTGCAGTATTTCAGCGAACCGGTTCCATTTTGTATGTTTCTTCAAGCGAGCCTGCCTATGGAGATTATATATTTAGAATGAAATGATAAGTAATGTGTTATGAGTAATGATGGTTTGTGTTGTATCTCTCTAATGTGTAATGAGTGTTTTTATGCTCAGAAATTAGACATGCCACATACAGACTACCATCCTCTTTCTGTCTTTGAAAGGGATATTTGTTAAGAGTGGTATTGGAAATTCGAATTATTTCTCGCTGCCTTCAGCTGGGAATGAAAATCATGTTTAATGAACTGTTTATAAATTAATATAACAGGGTTTTTTTCCTTCTGAAAAAAAAAAATCCCTTCTGAAACATCAATTGTCCCAAGTTTGGAGCGTAGGTTTGGCAATTGCGCAGTCCGAAGAGCTTATTGTATGGCTTCACACGAAGGTCAAGAAGGGTAGTCCGCTGAGGCTGATCTGACACGTTGGAAAATGGTCGTTGAATTATTGTTTAAATTACTAATGGGAAGATTAGATCTCATCACCCGTAGGGTAGAATTGTTGGAGAAAAACTGTGCTTCCAATGTCAACCGTATTAATGCGAAATTCGAAAGTATTGAGGCGTCCCTGGATCAGAATATATTTAAGATGGAAACTAATATTCTCACGTCTAACTCAGATTTGATTAGTGGCAGTTTGTTTGCAGAATTTAAGGATATCATAGAGGGGCTCCATATGTCGATCGTTGTCCAGTTACAAAATGATGGGTGAGATGGCGCTGCTTGAGCTGGACCGAGCGATCGAGGCAAAGAAATCAGCGAGGACACGGGGAAGTCAAACTTTGAATAATGTCTCTTATATGTATTGTTGTTATGGGTTTATCTTAGGTCATTTTTTAGGATATATGGTAGATATTAATGTTATGTAATAGTTTGTAAGGCTTGAAAGTGGAAGAAAGTAGAAGTTTGGTTGTATTGGAACATGGAAGCTATTGCACACACGAAAGCTAGTTTTGAAATTTTGATATAAAAACAATGTTGGCCTTGTAATCGAGGTTTTGAATACAAAGTATCTATTTCATTTTAAAAATAAAAAATAAACACAGGGTAGTAAAGAAATTTCATTTAAAAAAGTAGTTTCACAACAATATATGTGTGGAATAAAGTAAATTTCATTTTTAAATAAAAATTTTAAAAAATATATATATATGTGTGTGTTTTTCATTTTTAAATTAAAAAATGATTGTCTATTGATATAAACAAAAATTAGAATTTTTTTAAGAGTTAAGTTTGTATAAATAATTTAATTTTTTAGTTTAAGAAAATAAAAAGATAATTTTTATAGATGGTTTTATTTATTATTTAAAAATAATAATCAAAATTTTATATGATAATAATAATTTATTTTTAATATTGTCCATGGGGCTTTGGATAGATGGTGGTCTCGTGCTCATCCATCTCATGCTCTGTTAAGGCACTCCTTGATGTGAAGTCACCAGTTCAATTTCCCGCCCCGACTAGGGTGATATATTGGACACGATGAAGATGTAGTCCTGTCAAGCTTACAAAACAAAAAAAATATTACCACCAATTTTTCTAGATTTAAATTATTAAAATTTTGAATATTTTTACAAAAATAATTCATATATTAAACATGAATAAAATGTACCAACTTTTTTTACTTTATAAAGTTAATTTTTATGATTCAAATGTTCTCTAATTATATTCACAAATATGTAGCGTGTTTGACATCTTATACCCAATACCATGTTCTCTTTCCTGAATAACCAACCATTCTCTACCCTTTTTTTGGTCATCTAGTAAATTGAAAATATAATTCTTAAACAATTACATACTTAATAGCTTGGTTACTTATTTGATTGTCTTTACTTATTAATTTTTACTTATATGATCACCTCTATTTATTAATTTTATGTCTAAGGTCCAAGGGTTTTCTACTAGGATTCTTGAATAATTTTCATTTTCTACCACTATTCTTGAAGTATTTTCATACTAAAGCAACAAGTGCATTTTTCAATGGGTAGTAATGAGGTTAAGGGAAATAATTGAGGAATTCAGTTATCTATCTAAACTTGTTACATGTTCAATTGTTTATTCCTCTAACATATACATACATGCATATCTTGAATGGCAAAGACTGTCGTGCCATGTAGCACTTGTTATGGAATGATGCCTATGGACGTTTACCAACCATTGAATTAATATGACTATGCTAGTCTTAGCAGTAGTCAAAGATTAAAGATTGAAATTTATCTCAAAAATATTTATGTTATTTCCATCATTTTAATTAAATTAACAAGTCTAATATGCAGGGTTTAGTACCTTCCTCTTATGCAAAAAGTAAAAAGGAATTGAAAACAAAGTTATCCATATTAGTTGCTATATTGTACAATGGTCTCTCTATCTAAATATTTGCATAGTTCGTTCATATATATATATATATATATGAAATGGAGTCGTCTAACGAGCCGGAGGAATTGCCCGGACGGTCAAAATTGGCCGGAATCCGGGCCAAAAAAATTTAAAAAATCTTGCAGAAACAGTGTTTGAATCATGATTTTGACATTGGAAATGGATTCAGCACCATGAAAAACTTGTAGGACACCCAAAATATTAAACTTTGATAGTTATAACATGGATTTAGAAAAATTCCTGCCGGATTTTCTGAAAATCTTATCGGAATTTTCATGATTTTCAGGGCGATTCCTCTGGCTAGTTAGACTACGACATATGAAATTAGTATTTAAAACAATTTTTAAAATTTTATTAACTCCAAATTAATAGAGCAATGATTGGATTTTATTGAGAGTTTAAACATATCTGTAATTCCTTTGCAACTAGTAAACATATGGAGAAAATAAAAGTAATTAGGAAATCCCTCTAAAATTAGAAAATTTAAAATGAGAAGGAAATAAATTGAAATATAAAAAGCCAACAAAAATACTTATGACTAGTGAAAAAGCAAAAAAATCAATTATTAGAAAATATTAATTATGAAAAAAATATTTGAGATAATTTATTGTATGGAAAGTCTCAAATATTTCCAAATATTAGAGTTTAGTTTTTTTTTTCTTTTTGTTTTTTTGATTTTGTTTTTTCTTTCTTTCTTACAAATTGATTTTAAACCGCATAAAATTAGACATCCACAAATAAAAAATGGAGTAGTTTATGGTTTTTTCACCTAAATCTGGCAACAAGATTGTGATTATTTTTATGTTTAAAATATATTTTTGAATGCATAAATGAATTCAACACCTAAAAAAACCCTTGGGGCAAAGATTGTGATTTTTTTTTTTAATGTTTAAAATATATTTTTGAATGCATAAATGGATTCAACACCTGAAAAAACCCTTGGGGCAATACAAAAATTTCTACTAGATTTTGATTAAAATTAATTAGCAAAAAGCACTGGAAAAAGGTCATTTCGTCTATAAGTTAGACTAAGCCATCAAAATATAGAAATTAAACTTAAAAATTCAAAAATTAACTTTCAATTTCCAAAAAAATAAATTTAATATTAAATTTTACAATAACTTTAATAAACTTTGGAAATAGTTTTTAAAAATAGCAAATTAATTAAAAGTCAAAACATTTTGACCCAAACTCATTACAATATACTTTGCTTTGAACAGGTATAAAAAAATGCCATATGAACACAACACTAGCTCAACCATATAAATTAAATGGGTGGTAAATACCTATAGGCATCAAGCCGTAATAAAAATCAAAACACTCACTTCATCATGCATCTCAAGTTGCTAAAATTTAAAAATAATAAAATTTAACTAAATTGTAACTTTATTTAAAATAATAATAATTATTAATGATTAAAAGAACTAATATACAAGTTAAACATATATACATTAAAAAAAAAAAAAACATGTAACAAGATTATTAACTATGGAGATTCACTTCCATTTTATCATAGAGATTTTGAATCTGTAAGTAGTTTTTGTTACAATATTATGGTTTATCAACATCACATACCCAAAAACATAACTCATTTCATATGACATTTTTTTTAATTAATAAATCTAATTAAAAGGGGATAAATGCATAACTACTTTGGAAATAAATGTCTTTGATTTGTATAAACTACTAAGAATATTTTTGAATAATCTATAGAAGTTAAATTCATACCAACCACCTATTAATTAAATTAAAAATTTGAAAACTTTATTCTAAAATAGACATACTTATTGGCATAATGAATTAAGGTTTTTTGGGCATGTGGCATTAGTAAAATATCACATTAGTCCATGGTATTGTGACAAAGCTTATTTACATGGATCAATGAAAGCTCAATTTCCCTATATCACTAAATTCTAATAAACATTATATATATATATATATATATATATATATTACAAAATTAAACAACTCAATTAATTTTGAGAAGTTCATACCTTTCCCAATAAATAAACACATAAAATTAAGCTTTAATATATATATATATATATAAGTAAAGCATGGATGGGATCCCTCTCTCGCAAAATATTTTTTAAACTTTGGTTTTTTTATGATTTGAGTTCTTTTGAGTTTTGAAAAGCCCTCTTGGACTCTCTCTTGTTTGTTTTGGTTACAAGGACAATTTCTTTATGTTTACGGTTTAGGCTAGGCCTTGTGTCTTTTCTTAGCTTCATCGATGATCTAATTTACTAGCATCTGCACCGAGAGGTGCAAAATAACGCTGGGGAGTGGGGATACATCTTCCATGCGAGATTTTTGTTTTGTAGACACCTTTATTTGTTAATGTAATAAAATATTCTCGTTGTCTTCTAGCTTTCCCTAATTTATCACGAATGATGACCAAAATTCTACTGCAATTCGCTTGCACTCCAGCCAAATATTTGTTTTTATTTTTATTTTTATTTCTTAACAAATCTGTTGCATCTTTCAGTGCTTTTTGCTTTTTCAATTCAGCGTCACGAGCACAAACAATAATTTCTGCTGCAAATAGATAGATGGATTTTGTTGCTTTGGTCCTCGGGTGACATAGGGCTAGAGGGAAAGAGTCATTGGTTTGCACGTTTAGATGTGTCGTGTTGTGTATCATGCAACCT
Organism: Pinus albicaulis; assembly: GCA_034641835.2. Lineage (NCBI taxonomy): Eukaryota > Viridiplantae > Streptophyta > Pinopsida > Pinales > Pinaceae > Pinus > Pinus albicaulis. Next base: position 7,386 of record JAXQQM020072462.1, read on the forward strand.
ATGAATTTTGAAGGGCGATGAGGAAGCTCTCTGATTGGGTGGGGTGAACAGTGTTTGCCCACCCAATCTCATAAAAAGAACGCCTCTGGCGTAATTAGTACAAAAGAATAGGAAGATGTAGAAATAGGTGCTATGCCTTCCAATGTGGCGAGTAGACTACCATTAATGAAAATCACAATCCAATAAAAATCCCACAATGGCATACTAAGAACTACAATCGAGAAGAGAGTGTTTCACAATCAGCACAACACCCAAGCCAACCAACATTGCATCTTGTTGAATTCCTTCTGCAAAAAGGCACAAGATATGCAGGCCCTGTAGAAGACATTAATACAAAATTCAAGCTTATACAATCGCCTATTTGTTTGAACCAGTAGACTTGATTGTATTGGAGGATGCAGGGATGCCATCTTAGGCTTAGCCCCTCATTGGAAAGTTGATACAAATCAATGACAACACACTATAGAAACTATTTTTGAAAGGATCTAACAAGTGTTCACCATTATAAGATATGAACCATAATTCAAATATAAGAGCCAACAAAAAGATGGTTGGTGAATCAACAAAACTTGCAAAGAAATGTCAACGTATTTTCCTGCACAATGCCTTTTTTCCATCCATGCAACATGTTCATTTTCCAACAATGGTTGTATTCGAGTCCCACCTGTTGCTGGAGCCCTACTACTACCAACTGAAGCTTTCTGCAATGGCTCTCCTTGATCAACTTGGTGTTCGATTCTAGCAATATTTGCAGTCTACCTATACTTGACCATTCTGAATCCCAGCGAGAACAGTGATGCTATAAGTGCTACAGACCCCATAGTAATGCCAAGAACAATTTCCAAAATTTGATTTCTTCTTTGCAAGCACTGGTACTGAAGCAAGAGTTGGAGACATATTTTTTGGAACGGGTGGAAGATTTGGGCTCAAGGAAGGGGCAATAGATTCAACAATAAGAGAAAAATGGCCTTGATAATTTGTTGAGAAAACATTACTTGAGACATTTTTTTTGGAACGTGTGCAAGAGTTGGGCTCGAGGAAGGGGCAACAGATTCAATAATAAGAGAAAAATGGCCTTGATATCTTGTTGAGCAAACATTACTTGAGCTCGCATTACTGAGGCACATTGACCTATTTGAGTAGAAGGATGCACAAATGGTTGTCAATCCGTCTCAAACCTCTAGAAATCGAATGATATTGGTTACCACAAACTGAAGTTCGTGCTGATTAATGCCGCTTAAGTTTGAGGCATCATAAACCAAGATACCCAATATTAGTGCTACAAATTCAAATCGGGGATTATTGTTAATATAAAGAAAACCAATTGCCCACTTTTGATAAACCAACACTAATCTCTGCACATAAGGCTGTTGTAGGACTCTCGAGGGGATATGAAACTCAGTATGTAAAATCCCTCCATTCCAAAGGTGTCCTCCACTCATTCTAACTGCCTCGACCTTGATACCTGAGAGATTTTATGGCACTGAAGATCATATATACACAACTAGTACGAGGCCTACTAAGCACCTTGAATGCATACTCTTGAAGAATCCCATCCACTGACCTTCTCGAGCCATTCAAAGACCCAAAACCCAATGCCTTGACCTTGTATTCACTACTATAAGTGAATCTACATAGGAAAGATAAAGTATAAGTATTGAAAACAGGGTAACTTTAAATTGGTTTTGGCCATACCTGCAACTATCCTTATTTGGATTTCTCACACGAGGATAATGAATTTAGCTCAAACCACCTGATCATATGGTGTGAAGGTGAGCTAAGTGATAATCCAAGGCATCAATACTTTGAAAATACCTTAACATTGTACTAATATCAAGGTAAGGTATTAAGGTAAGTGAAAGTCCAAGGCATCTGACAAAATTACAAGCCTACCCGAAACTGCATTCATAAATAGCAACCAAAAAAACTATTTCCATTTCCAACTGGAAAATGTAAATAATGCCACTATGGAAATTAATACCAATATAAACCCTTTGGAAAAAACAGATTCAATAAATGTTATATGCTATACAATTACTTTATCAAATAACAAAACCATGATTCAAAATAAATATGGCAACTAAAAAATGATTTCAATAAATGTTATATGTTTCACAATTACTTTGCCAAATACCAAAACCATGTTTCAAGATAAGTATGACAACTAAGTATGGCAACAGGAGCCATTTAGTAAGTACATTACATTTTCATGTTAGCTTTGTATCTTTACATTCCAAAGGACAAAGATGCAAATGGAAGACCAATATTGCAAGAGGCTTTGAATAATATCACATTTGAACATTAATTCTAAAGAAAGCTACTCCAATGTGTGGGAATACAATATTTAATATTTAAAGTCCATAACAACCAAACATTGCTTGTTTTCCTTGCAAGCACATAAAAAAAACATACATTTGACTAAAATATTTCCAAAAACACGAAAGTATGTGATAATTAATATATACTATCTTGAGTTTATCTTCTTTTTGTACAAGAGGCTCTAAATAATATCACATTTGAACATTAATTACTCTCCTAAGTGTGGGAATATAATATTTAAGGCCATCAACAACAACCAAACATTGCTTGTTTCCCTATGCAAACATCAAAAAAACATATATTGGCTAAAATATTTTCCTTTGCAAAAACAAATTCTTAGAAATTGGGACATTTCCAAAACCACCAATACATACATACACAATAATTAATATATAATTGCTTAAATCCTTAAAGGAGCCTTATAATTGAGATTTATCTAGATCATCAAAGTAGGGATGTTACAATGGGTTTTTAGTTGATATTCACTTGAATTTCTCATAAACAAGCATTTTATGCAAAAGACACAAAAATTACAAATACCAAATTTTGAATAGCCAAGAAATAGACACAAATTTCATTACCAAATATATTCAAACAAAAAACCACTGAGTAACATAGCAAGAACTCTTAAAACACAACCAAATTTGACCATGCACATATTGCAATTTGACAAAACATACAAAATTAAATTTGAGAAAGCAGAGAATGTTGATTCAGGGTAGCATAATAACTTTGAAGATTTGAAAAAGCAATTGTAAAAGGTGTTTCCACATTAATATATTTGTAATTTGACAGCAATATACAAAGTCGATAATTGGAAAGCAGACCATGCCCTATGGAGGAATCTCGTTATATTTTTTCATTGGTTTCGTAATAGTTCATATATACATCTTCAAATTAACCTCAATCGTTGACTCTTGGAAAGAATGGTGTTATTCTATTTGTGTTCTTCAATATTGAAATCATAAAATATGATTAATGAAAATTTGGGATTAACAATCCAAATTGACAAATTTGTTATTCTGTTTGTGTTCTTCAATATTGAAAACTAATTTAGGTAATAATTAAAACCATAATTAGGTAAGAGGCCATAATTAGCATTTTTTAACCTATCATAAGACACCAATTGAACCAATTAAGTCGTGTGGCACGCCAATTAAATTTACAATAGGAAAACAAAATAGAAAGGTGTTTTCCAAAAATCTCATAGCGTGTAGATCAATAAGTATATTATTGTTTGCCAAATCAGCCACTAATATCTTCTCTTGATATGTATTGGTTCTCTTACGACTAACTTGACAACTAATAAAATAAACCAATAAATTAATTTAACAATGAACTTAACCGTGGCGTATAAACTATCAAAGAGAGTTTTATCTTTAGAACTTGGTGTTGAAGATTGCAACAAGAAACAGTGAAGGGGGTATCCTGAAACATCATTCCTGATCCTAGTTGGAAAATGATCACCTAAACTAGGTGGGGTTCACAAAGGTGATTTTTGGCACAAAGTCTATTTTTAGACTATGTCTATTTTTAGATATATGGATCATGTTCTATAAGTTGTGGGATGTTATTTGTGGATGGTTGGTCAAGTTGGAAAAATAGATGGATTTCTAAATTAAGGCATGCGCAAGGGCGGAAGGATGAGCTATTTTGAATTGCCGGTCTAAACGGAGATATGTCAAATATTATTAGCTCTTAATAATATTTGGACTCTAAACATTATCTTATTCTCTTGGAGCACTTCAGTTAAGTGCACAGATGTGGCACAGGAGCTGACAGAAGGAATTACGCTATTCCTGAGGGTTATGTGGAGCTATTGCATGGATACTTTAGTTAGAACTCATGTGACAGAGTTTGGTGGAGTTGATTGAGAAGTTAATGGAGTTGTGTTCAGTTTAACTAATCTAAACATAGTTGAGCTATTTTTATCTAGTTTAACTGATTGATACAATTAGTGAGAGTGGTGTGAATTAATTATTAATTAATTCACTAATTATAAACTCATTAATCAACTAAAGAATACATCAGTTAACTTCAGTGCATGGACAGTTTTAGTGGAGACCAGTGCAAAGATAGGTGAAAGGCCAAGTGTGACTATCAGTTGTGACTATAAGTGATGCATGGTTTGCATCCAACACTTAGTAGAGATGCCTATAAAGACTGCGTGAGCAAGGCTGGGGTAATTCATTCTCATCAAGAGGCATTCTTCAGCAGGGATTGCACAGTAGAGGCAGGCTAAAGGCTGGCAAAGATCGGTGCATGGGATTTGCAAGATCAGGCTTGATTAGTGTGTAGCAAGTGGAGATTATACTGAGAGCTTGTGAGGAGCTTTGTATGATGATTGTTACATGATCTCTATGACATATATAATATACAGATAGTTGGGGGTTTTCAGCTTTAAGCTTTCCCATTACATGCTGTGTTCATATGTGTGAATTTTTATGGTTTTAATGTGTGCATGCAATTAAAACCATCATATAATAATCAATGGTAGAAGAGATTTTGCATTGTGCATGAAGATAAAATAGTGTGTGATCAGGAGAATCTCGGTGAATAATATATCAGTTATTCAAATTTCTACATGGTATCGGAGCAATATTGATCATTGGAGCAATTTCAAAGCATTGAAGTGGTTGAGTTTTGTGCTGGTGGAATTCGAAATTGCTATAGTGATTTCTTGGTGTCAAAGTTGCGATGTCTTTCAACAGATTGCGATTGGAGTATGCCCTTGAGGGACGCTCGAATTATATTGCATGGAAGGACAGGATGGAGGCGGTGCTGGATGACAATGGGTTGAAGGAGTTCATAGATGCAAAAATTCCAAAACCTACTTGTAGTGATGCTGCTGTACTTGACGCATGGCAAAAGAAGGAAGCGAGGTGTCGAAGGATTCTGTTGGAAGGTGTGAAGGATCACATAGTGTCCAGCCTTCATGGTAAAGCTTCTCCATTATTGATGTGGAAAGCTTTGACAGATTTGTTCCAAAGAAAGAGCGACCAGAGGAAGTTGGCGCTCAAGGATAAACTCAGGAAAATAAAAATGGATAAGAATGACACTGTTCCAGTATACTTGAAAAAGTTTTTCCACTGCAGGGATGAGCTTCGGAGTGTAGGAGTTAGTGTGGATGAGGAAGGACAAGTCAAGAAGGTTGGGATTCGAGCAAAGAATCTCTACAGACTTGACGTAGATGGGATTTCTACGGAGCTTCCTACTGTTGGGAAGTGCAAGAAAGCCATGCAATTGAAGCTTGAGAGGGAGCAAGTTTTGCATGTAGGTAAGAGTGAACCTTGGGATGTGGAGTAGCCACAAGATGAGGATCATGGAGTGGAAGAAACAACTCATGCAGAGAAATTTTGTGCCAGATGGGCAGAGGGAGTGCATGCAGCTATACCACCAGGTGAGAGGTGGGGCGACATGCATGATTAATCCCAAGAGGAGATTTCTGGGCAGGATTCATGAGATGGTGTGGATCTCATGAGTTGAACCTGGCTACGAGGTGCCCACAGAGCAACAGTAGCATGATCAGTTGGATTGATGTAGGCAGTTCAAAGTGAAAGTGTCGGATACTGGAGCGCGGTTCAGAGTTGACAGCAAGTGCAAAGTGCATCGGTGCAGAGTTCAACAACGTAGTGGTTCCTGAAGACATGTGCAGTAGCTAAGAAGAAGTCGAAGACTTTGATGATAGATGCATCATATTGATTGAGTTGTTTGGAGCCTATTTAGTTTCGGAAGAGTTGCAGAGCAGATGCATGGAGTTGCATGGAACTTGCAAAGGTTGCAGGGCGAATGCATGGAGTTGCATGTCGCATGCAAAGACAGTCCTTTCTTGTTGAGAGGGAGTGTTGAAGATTGCAACAAGAAACAGTGAAGGAGGCATCCTGAAACATCATTCCTGATCCTAGTTGGAAAATGATCACCTAAACTAGGTGGGGCCCACACAGGTGATTTTTGTCGCAAAGTCTATTTTTAGACTATGTCTATTTTTAGACATGTCGATCATATTCGATGAGTTGCAGGATGCTATTTGTGGATGGTTGGTCAAGCTGGAAAAATAGATGGATTTCTATTTTTAGACATATTGGGCGGAATCTATTTTTAGATTGTGAGTCTAAAAATAGATATGTCGAATATTATTAGCTCTTAATAATATTTGGACTCTAAACATTATCTTATTCTCTTGGAGCACTCTCCTTAAGGGTACACGAGATGTGAACCATGGTGACGAAGGTGCGCTATTGCGGGGGTCAAGTGTTTGTTACATGGATACTTCAGTTAGAACTCATGTGACAGAGTTTGGTGGAGTTGATTGAGGAAGTTAATGGAGTTGTGTTCGGTTTAATTAATCTAAACATAGTTGAGCTATTTGTATCTAGTTTAACTGATTGATACAATTAGTGAGAGTGGTGTGAATTAATTTTTAATTAATTCACTAATTATAAACTCATTAATCAACTAAAGAATACATCAGTTAACTTCAGTGCATGGACAGTTTCAATGGAGACCAGTGCAAAGATAGGTGAAAGGGCAAGTGTGACTATCAATTGTGACTATAAGTGATGCATGGTTTGCATCCAACACTTAGTAGAGATGCCTATAAAGACTGCGTGAGCAAGGCTGGGGTAATTCATTCTCATCAAGAGGCATTCTTCAGCAGGGATTGCGCAGTAGAGGCAGGCTAAAGGCCGGCAAAGATCGATGCATGGGATTTGCAAGATCAGGCCTGATTAGTGTGTAGCAAGTGGAGATTATATTGAGAGCTTGTGAGGAGCTTTGTATGATGATTGTTACATGATATCTATGACATATATAATATACATATAGTTGGGGGTTTTTAGCTTTAAGCTTTCCCATTACATACTGTGTTCATATGTGTGAATTTTTATGGTTTTAATGTGTGCATGCAATTGATTTTATTTTGGCATATAATGATCAATGGTAGAAGAGATTCTGTATTGTGCATGAAGATAAAATAGTGTGTGATCAGGAGAATCTCGGTGATTAATATATCAGTTATTCAAATTTCTACACTTGGATACCTGGATACATATTATGTTAAGTGGCGTATAAACTAGAGTTTTATCACTAGAACCTGGATACCTGGATACATATTATTTGAGGAATGGGAGGGCAAATTTATTATTGAATCTCACCCTCTTCAACTCTCTTCAAATAGTATTAATTCTCTAATATATTGTACTCTTACAAGGGTAATATTGTTTTCTCAGAGTACCAAATAGATTTATGGTCAGCACTTCAAGACTATTTAGTTCTTGAAACTTATAATTCTCTCCATATTCTTCATTCTCAGAGTTTTAGGTCACTATCAACCCTGTTTTTATAGCTGTTTTAATTTTCTTAGAGATGATTTTTTTTGGAGATTTTTCAGAAATCTGCTTTAGCTGAATGCAAGCAAGTCTACTGGCTATTTTTTGTGTGTGTATAAGTCAGTCAAAGCACAAAAAAAAGAATGCTATTATAATGTAAAATATGTTGTTATAATGTTGTAAGTCAGTGTTATACAACAAAAAAATATGTTGTTATATTTCTGTTAAGGTCAAAGCTGATACAACCAATTTGTACCTTTTTTTAATAAAAATAACAAAAAATTTCCATATTTAACAAAATTAATAAATAAACCAATAACATCATATGTACTTGTCTAACATAACATATCACATTTTGCAAGTTGAACATTGTTGTAGAAACCAAACATGTGACCTGATTACATATACCAGACATCATCACATAAGCAACCTAGATAACCAAATTCATCAATCCACCCACAATATGCTCCTACAAGCAAACTTGTTTAATGCAATAATGAGAATCCCTAGCTCTCAATGTGGTGTGGTGAGACGAGTTGTATTGTCACAGGAGACCTTCCTCTACATCAAATATAGCATGGAGAAACTGATTGGATGCCCGTTTTAAACTACTGTTTACAGAGACGGTTTTAAGACGGTTTTAAGAATGAATCAATTCCCCATGATCGGGAATAAAAGCACAATTAGAGTCAATCCAAAAATATATGCTATAGAACATGGGTGAAAAAACGCCATTTACAAAAACAATTACCATTTTAACACTTGTGGAAAGGAGTAAATTTACACGAATTTATCCGACGCGCCGATTTGAGCAGAAGACCATTAATGGCACATTTAAGCAAAAGACCATTAATGGAACCCCTCAGCAGAATTACACATTGTTCCCATGTAATTTGATAATTTGGAATAAAATACTAATATGATCAGACACATAGCAAGCTTCAATTATCCTTACGTTTTGAGTTCTTAACTCCTTATGTTTTGAGTTTTTAACGGAGAAGTAAAATAAATATTGAACAACTGCTATAATATTGTTGTGGCTATTACTAATCCTATTCACTATTAGCAGATATAGGTAGTGTAAGAGTTATGAACTACGAAAACAAAGACCTACACTAGCTTACAAAGCATACAAAGAAACAAACAAAAATAGAGAAACACACAATTGTATAATTTGGATCATTATATGAGGTTACTACTGGAGGAGGAACGACCGCTATTGCAAACAAAGCGCTTGTGAGGAGTAAAAATAAAAAAAATAAAAACTGTTTTCTAATATTTATGAAAAAAAATCAATGATCAATATTTTTATCAAAATCACTTTTCAAAACACAAATTTATTTTTATACAACTTAATAACATAATTGCAAACCATTTTTCAATCAAATTAGTTTTAAAAAAACACAAATTTCTATTCACAAATAAAATTTATAAGTCAAAAACAATTTCCGATCAAAAAATCAACCATTGATATTACACCAGATAAAACTATTTCAAAAATGCCATGAATGATTTAATTACAACATGTCTCACAAAACTTCAACCCATACCCTTAAAGAATTAAATTGTTCACCAAACCATTTGACCTAAAATTCTTTGGAAGCTTAATCCCCAATTCCAATCCATTTTTTAACATTTCTGATAAAAAGAAAATAAAAATAACCCATATTTTCATAAAAATCACATTTCAAAAACACAAATCAGACAAGATTTTATCTCCAAATTCTAATAACTAATATTTTGATTAAAATCACTTAAAAAAAACATAGTTCTATTTCTACATAACTTTTTATTCAATTTTTTATAAAACACAACTCTATGTATACAAAGAAAGGTTAAAATAGAATAATAATTGCAAATGCAAATTTCCATTGACAATTAAAATTCACACACCAATAACCAATATTTCTCATCAATATAAACACTAACATTAAAATCACTTTAGGAAAAAGAGTCTCTATTCAAAATAAAAATTACAAAATTGGTCATGGCTGACTAAGATTCCCATTGCAAACACATATCTCTACTCATAAATAGTATTCACAAAGATATATATATATATATATATATATATATATATATATATATATATATATATATATATGTCATGCTAATTAGCTTCTGTATAGATTGAGCATAGTATGGCTTTACATACAGTCAAAAATTTTCTATCCACTAAAAGATATAGTGGATTGAAATGCCAAAGTAAAATCGTTTTCAATAATTTGTACCAAAACATATAAAAAACAAAATTCAAGTCAATTACATGCTTCTGGATGGATTTCACAAGCACCCAACATCACATCAACAACAATTTCCCAGTTTCCCTGTCGGGATTGTCCCTTCCCAGTGATTTCATGCTAAAAAATACCACACCCACCATTGAGGGAAATATCTAAAACCCAAATTTAACTTAGTAGGAAAAAAAATCTGAAGTTAACTCAGCACAATGGAATATCCACAAGTGACAAACCTGAAAAAGAATAACTCAGTGAAAATATTGCTTCGGCTTCGATCTTCGTCAAATGCCCCAATTTTCACTGTCTCTTCAGAGATGCCAACCACTTCTCTACGTATTTCTGGCTATCTGCACAACACATAAAAACCCTAATCACAAAAAAATTATCCCAAAAAATTTTGTTCACAAGGGCTAGAAACATTATATTAAATTTCATAATTGCAGAGACTCGAACCATAAACCTACCCTGCGACGAACTTTTGGATTGAATCATATCCAAGATGCATGTCTTTCTAGTCTTTTTGCCGCGCGAATCAACCACGTGACGTGATGAGGGGCCGTAGCAAGGGACCAGAACCCCGAAACTGTTCTCAGAGTTTTCGACATTGGAGAATCCGAAAGAAAGAGGCTCGAACCATCCAATGGACCAGTCAGAGTCATCGGAATCAGAATAAGACGTCCAATCTCCCACATCTTTTGGCACCACGAACCCATCAATTTTCGTGTCCGCTCGCCGCTTATCGACTTTGCTGAACCGTTTGCGGGCATGTGTTGTTGTTCTTTACCTGACGTCGTGCCGCTCAGGGTATTTCGCTTTCTCCGGGAAAGAAGCAAATGTCGGAGAAGGTTTCGCTTTCTCCGGGAAAGAAGCAAAAGGCCTAGGTTGGAGGTTCGACTCCCAGCGACGCTGTAGCCACAGTGCCCCTCTCTTGTCACAAAAACACTAAAGGATAACAAGAATAGAGGTATGGTGGGCTTTCGATAAGCCTAACCTTCGCGGTTATGGAAATGTCGGTAAAAATGACCAAAGTCACCACACTGATAATAGTTTCCCCTGTCAGCATCTCCGCTGCTGCCGTTGGTGCAGTCCCTTGTGAAGTGGCCAGACTCTCTGCACTTGTAACAGCTTCCACTGCCGCCGCCACCACCTCCTCTACCTCCTCCGCGACCACCACCTCAGCCACCCACCGCCGCCGCCACCGTAACCATCACTGCTGTAGCCACCACCTCCTCTGCTTATACCGCTGCCTTGGCCTCCATCACCGCCTCCACTGTTACCCTGCACGAATGCTCCATCAAGCCTCGTAACATCTAGGGCCTTGGTTCTTCCGCCATGCTCATGCTCGACCATATACTCGACAACATCTCCCTCGGCCAACGATCAAAATACATTGGAGTGAATTGGGGTCTGATGCACAAATAGGTCCTCGTTGCCATCATCAGGGATTATGAAACCATAAACCTTGGTCGAATCAAACCACTTAACCTTCCCTGATATCTTCGCCCCAGATATGGTTCAAATCCCCTCATACATGGTTCGAATTCCCTCAAAGAACAACCAACACAAAACTAAAAACCCTCGTCTCCAAACCCTCAAAGAACAACCAGCACAGAGCTAAAAACCCTCGACTCCAAACCCTCTTGGCGCCTCTCCTGCCCTAATACATAACCTTCCAAGAAAGTGGCTCGATTATGAACCCTTGGACAGCTTGAAATGGTACCTCTTGGTGGATAGCTTGAAATGGCACCTCTTGGTGGATGGCTGGTAGAAGAATTGACTTTAACTCACCCAATACTTTATCGCCACATGTCAAGATATAATTAGTTAGAAGGGCGATGAGGAAGCTCTCTGATTGGGTGGGGTGAATAGTGTTTGCCCACCCAATCTCATAAAGAAAACGCCTTCGGCATAATTACTTTGTTTCTCTGTTTTTCCCTAGACAATCACAGTTTTGTCGCCTTTTTTCATGGGCTATTGCGGACTTGAATTATGTAACTTTTCATTTATTTTAATTTTCCATATATATATATATATATATATATATATATATACGGCTTAGTGGGCCTGTGGAAGAGCACGTGTTTCCTCGTAAGAGGTCACATGTTCAAAACAGAGGGTGAAGTATGTATGCCTTCGTAGACTTAACGGTCAAATCGTTACTTGCGGAGGTGGATTATGTACACACAATCAGGGGGTCTCATCACACCAATTTAATTACCAGGCTTAGTTGTGACAAGAATTGGATTATATATATATATTCAAAGTTTTTTTTGATTTTGGTTGATTAGGTAAAAGATAGTCCTCCTTAGCCCGATTATGTAATGGATATTTGTCATGTCTGTTATGTTATCATAAACATTTTGACTCGGTAAAAAAAAAACAAACAAACAAAAACTACTCTATGATAATTTTTGTCGGCTAGTGAAGGTAAACTTGACTTTGTCAAGTTACTAGTGGTTTTTGAGCTTCAAGTTTATCAGAACCCGTGGTATTTCCCATGGTATTCATGTGGAATATAGCCTATTTAAAATGGGGAATTAAATCAACCTAGATCCATCTTAACTCCAGATCTACCAAACCCCGAGAAAGATCAAATTTTTTGAGATGTGAATATCTTAAAATGCAGAATATGAGAGAGAGATATTCTAATTTAATGTTTAACATTTTGACTAAGTCAAATTACATAAAACAAAATAAATAAATAAAATTACATAAAAGAAAAACTAAATTAAATTAAAACATTAATATAATATAAACATTTTAACCTAGTCAAAATAAAATAAAATAATAATAAAAATAAAAATGGCCCATGATAGAAAGAAAGAAAGAAAGAATTTGTAATCTCCACGAGTATTGACCCATGGTATTTATGTGGAATATAGTCTGTTTAAAGGGAAAAATTAAACCAGCCTAGATCATTCTCAACTCGAAATTTATAAAGAGATCAAATCTCTTGATATGTAAACTCCTTTTAGAGTGAAAAGAGATCTAATCTTTCTCAAAACTTGATAGATAAAGAATTGAGATGGATCTAGATTGATTTAATTAGAATTTTTTTTTTTTTTTTTTTAGTTTTAAACGAAACATGTCCTTTTTATTTATCCAAACTAAAATGGGCGAGTTCCTTGCATTCAAAATTTACTTTGCTTCACGACTTCCAAGTGATTTCGGAATACAACATTGCTACCCAACTTATTTTCTACTATTCTGCATACAACATTTAAATTATAACTTCACCAAAAAGTCAACATAGTTTCACAAAACGACAAAAAAATAAAACAATATGGCAGGTTGCCCCGGAAGGTGCAAAGAGGCCGATAGGGTATTGTTTGTAGATTATTAATTTGAAGTAATTGTAGTTTTTGACATGAAGGAAAAAAGAAAAGCTGCATTTTTCGGTCATCGAAATTGCTTTCATGAAACGAGAAAGATGAAATTTTCTCCATTAATACGGAATATATCACATGTTAACATATTTACTGCTTTAGAGGACCGGTTTGATGGCACGGAAAAGATGAAGAGAGGCTAACGGTGTAGAGAGCACTATCTTTGTGGCTGTCGTTTTACGGGTCAACAGATGCAGATCTTATATTGTGAATCTTGAGTGATCCTTCTATATATAATTATGAGCTGAAACGTAAAGAGGCAGACAATTTATATGACGTAATCTGCCATTGCTTGCAGGCCTAAATTAGACAAAATAAGTGTGATGAATATGAATCATTTCTAATTTATAAAAGGTCTATTTGCTATATTGGAACCTCCTCCAGTAAGGCAGACACCATATAGGACTGGTTATGTGACAAAGCTTTAGAATTGTAGTTGGGGGGGCAAATGGATGATGGAAGTCATGATGAAGCCCTCGATGAGACTGAAAACGATCAACAAAACCATATTCTTGTTTTGAATGAAGAGAACATTGATGAACCAGATGATAAAGATTACCCAGAGAGACAGAGAGTTACAGCTGATAAATACCGTGCAAATAGTATGCAGGAGGTGCTTGAAGATTTTTTTCAGCAACAACAGAGGTTTGAGGAGCAATGGAGGGAGGCAGTAGAGGGAAGGGAGGAAGAGAGGAGATTAAGGGAACGATAATGGAGGATAGCAATGGCGAAATTGGAAAATGAATGGGTGATGAAAGAGCAGGCTTGGCGCGAGAGGGAAGATCAAAGACGAGCACGAGAAGAAGCTCACGTTGAGAGAAGAGATGAGCTCTTTGCTACTTTAATTAGCAAACTCACCCAAGAAGAAAGGTACTTTCTTCTACATTACTCTTTTCTTGGATGACAATATTATGTCGATGTTGTAGTAATGTTAGGAGCAGTATAAATGTAATCTTCAATAAGCTGAATCTGTAGGGGATTTATGCATTGGGTCTATGTTCAACTCTGACAGAGTGGTACACTGGTTTGTATGGGCACTATAATGTTAGCATGGCAGTACTGCTGGCATCAGCATGTCATGCAGGCACTATAGCCTGATCTATACATGAGAATGACACCCCGCAAGTGGATGGCATACACAGACATAAATCCCTGCAACTTTGAGGGTGCTGGGGACTATTTCTATCCTTACCCATCTCTTGAAATATACTCAGGTGAGCTTGAGTTCATAATTAAAAGCAGTCGAGGTTGAGATTCATCCCCTATTGTCCTTGTTTGCAACCTCTTTCTGAGCCAGTGAACTTTCTCAATCAAATTTGAAATTGCGATGACTATGGCAAGTGCTACTGACTAACCTCTCATGCAAGCCCATTGTCCAAAGCCTTAGAACTGTTGACATCTGTTGAAATTGTTTATCTGATTGCTTAAATGGGAAGGGAAAATATGTGTAGTCTAATTCCATCAAACTGCTATTGTTTGTTGTTTGTTTGTTTATTTATTTATGTATGAAAACCATAATTTATTTTTCAAATTTTTTGGGCCCGCCATTTTTCTATTAATTTGGATTAGGGTTACTGTGATTAGATGCAGAGTGCTTAAGGTCCAATACTCTGTCGACTGCCTATTACCTAGAGAGGTTGGTTGCGTTGATGAAGATAGAGGAGACATTGGTCACAGTATTTATGAATGTGGATCCCTTCCAGCTCAAGAGATGAATTCGTCTTCCTCTGATCCAGTATATTTCATAAAGATTGACATCAGAAATGGTATGATTTTCACCCCAGAATGTTGGTTGAAATTGGGACAAAACAGGGACAAATTATATAAGGTTCATCTTGAAGTTTCGGTTGATCAGTATGGCAGATATATAACAGTCAAGTAACAAAAACATCATCACCTAAAAGAAAAGTGGAAAGAAATCATTTGTGACAATTATACACATTCTAAGATCATTGTTCATGAAAATTTTCAGCATCAGAGAGCCAGAAACCAAAAAAACACAAGTAATTTGATTTTGCAGCACTCGTCACAGAACTATTGTGAGAATGTAATCAAATGATGGAATGAAACCTTGGCAGCAAACATAGAAGACATGATTTTATTATCTTCTGGGCATACCAAAAACCATTACAAACTTCAAAACTCTCATACCATTAGACATGAATTATACCATTTAATCAGAAATATGATTCTTCTTAAACATTTCTAAGATGATTATTATGGTACTTAATGTTTTCAATTTAGGAAAACAACCCCTGGAAAATCTAAAAGCATAATTCATCTATCCAGTCAATTTGCAAGCATGCAGACATTTCGTGCAAAACTCAAACAGAATTCTTCAATGACAACTGAAACCATCAAATGCATCCTAAAAATTCAGTCCAATGGACTCCAAATATCCCAGCAATACATAAAATAGCATAACTTCAGGCAACCTTCATGATAAAAAATTTTACATAAATTTAAACAGAATCAGTCATGACAACCACCAAGGATCTCTTATTTGCTAAAATCAAAATCAAAATTTTAATTCATAATGTTGTTACTGAGGGTGTGTTTCCACTGTTCAGTTTACAAAATTAAATCTCAGAACCAAACCAAAAACAACAAGAACTAAAATCTAGAGACAAGCCTCTCCAACCTTGGTTTACCAAACAACCCATATTTTAGTCGAAATGGAGTTAAGGTATTTACATTCATTTTTTGTTGCTATAGATGATTACATGCAAGTGGAGAGAATTGGTCATAATTTAAAAAAGAAATTTTTCCTATTATCCCCACAAAGACACCTTTCAGGAGTCCCAACTTATGATTCGTACACAAATTAAATTCAACGAAAGATGATTTTATATTACATACATTGTTTTTGTTAAAAATAATTATACCTTAGCAACAAAGAGGAACTCACATGAGGAAACCCTGCATCCCAAATGCCATAAAAAAGAGGCCTAAAATTGTCACTGCAATATACCCCATATCATTTTCAAATGTCATATATTCGACTGGTCACAATGAAGGGCCACAGAATTTTCCTAAGCCCAAAACTTATGTAAATTCGATGAAACCACATGTTACTATGACAATTGTGATGTTACTATGACAGTTGTGATGTCCCATAAGCAGAGCATGAGAGAGGAAGTCTACAGAGAGCATGAAGCTGGACTTGTTCAGCTAACTCTTGTTCATAAAGAAGCCAAATAATAGTAACTAATTTTCCTTTCTTTGCACCTTTCGGGGCAATTGCAATTGAAGTGTTATTTTTTGAAAGCAAATTGAGAAGCTGTTAGAGAAACTTCTGTGACACCTCCGATTTTGTCTTCATCTTCAACATTATCTTCCCAATCAAAAGAATTCTTGATGTGAAGATTATCTTCCTTGGTTAGATGAGATTTAAAATTTCCATTCAATGTTTTAAATAAACTCTCTGCAGTTGTTTGGACACTTTTACACCTAAAGGAAAACCTGTCAATAAGAGAATCCCCAGTAGATGAAACAGAGCCTTTCATGGATGTAGAAAGCGCAAATGAGCTAGGCTGCTCCAAAGAGGTCTTTTCAGCTAAATTTGGAAAACAGCTGGAGGAATCTGTCAACTTCACTGATTGAGACCTTATCAGTCTCGTGGCATGCACACCTTATCAGTCTTATGGCATGCACCATTTCTGTGGGAACCTTTTCAAAAGGTATTGTAGTAATTTCTCGTGCCTTATCAAAAATGGATTTATCCTTGTCGTCCACTCCCTTTTCCAAAGAAAGCTCAAATAACCTTTCACAAACCATTGGTGTTTGGAGAGAGTTGCATTGAGCAGACGCTGGAATTTGCACTTTATTTGTTACCCCAGGTGGCTGTTTGGTACACTGACAGATCTCTTTGTCCACTGTATTTTTGTCATTTTCATTTTGTTTGCAGGTTTCTTCCATCTATCTTCAATTTGACCATTATAAACCACTGCACTGCAAAGACATCAGATATATTCAACAATTATTTACCTGCTCCAAAAAAATATAAAAATTTCTTTAGATAAATGAAAAACTCGACTGACTGAAGCCTGCATTTTTCTATAAATTAAGCAGGCTAGCATAATGACGAATCAAAGCATATGTAACTGTCAAGGCACTAGTTAAAACAAATGCTTTAGCAGTATTAAAGCTTCCACATCCATTGAAATTTATGTTGGACTCTAAAACTTCAGAGAGGAATAATGTGAATAAAAAATCAGAGTGTTTCTGCACCAAATCCTTAATGATTGAAACTGTGCATTCTACATGCAGGGGAACTTAAACATCCTTGATTGATCAAGTCTTTGCCTAAATTTGTTTTTCAAGTTTGATTCTAAGAGAAGAGGTCATATAGACCAAGTGGGTCTCAACAAACCTCAAAGAACCAACCAATCAACCAAATAAACCAATAAACAAACATATTGTCAAATGTATATCATATCCTTGGAAAAATACTTGTACAATCTAGAAATCAACAGTAATAAGAGAGATAAGACAGAAGGAAGCATAAACTATTCCAACAACACTGCTCTAAGAAGAGAAATTGAAGGCTTCCAAGATGCTTACACAAGTGTAGGTTGAGACCGTGGTGTGAAAACATCCCCACCGCCCGTTGAAGGCTTCCTGGCATCAATAAAGTAGTTTAGACTTCTTTGAGTTTAAGAGGTGGAGAAAATTGATGAAGAAGATGGCCAACCACATTTTTTAGGCACAATTTCCTCTGCCACTCCATGTCTGAGAGTGATCGTCGGTCTGTTATCCCTAGCAAAACCATCGCTAAAGACTTTTGATGGTGGTTTTCACACACTGTTATAAGCCAGAACCATAAAAGTGTTTCTTCTGTCACCACTGAAGCGATTTGTCATGTAGTATTCTCGAGAAATATGTGATCTTGAATAGACTTGTCTATTGTTTCCAAGTGCTTGAATCCATCAGTCCATAGTACAAAGAAATAAACTTGAGGGTTTTTCATAGATTAAGGGTAGGGTGGGCATCAATGACTATATGACATTTAAACCAGTTATTGTAGGTTGTGCAAAGAATTGTGGGTGACAAATATCTACCTTAAAACTGAGCAAATCTAATTTTCGATGTGATTTTTATTTTTATTTTTAAATAAAAGTAGGTCATGGACTGGGTTTATTATAGATTTACACTGGTTCAATAACTTTATATATATTTTCAAATATATATCAGACAAATTCTATATTTATCTTCAAAGCACAGAGCTACTCCAAGCTAGAGTACCATAGAAAGGGTGAATAAAACTATAGAGAGGGTGAAATTAGATTACCATGCTGAGAGATATGACCTCCTTCCTTCTTGAAAGATTCAGTACTCTGTACTAAGTGATACCACTAACTTCTAAGAAATAGCTACCAGATATTTCCTCATGGGAAATTTATATTTAGCTGCAAAGCACATAGCTACTCTAAATAAAAATATTGACAGAGATTGAAGTAATAGTTGAAGTGTGAATAAAACTGCAGAGAGGGTGACACCACAGTACCATGCTGAGAGATATGACCAGCTTACTTTTTGAAAGGTTCAGTAATGTAGTAAGTACTACCACCAACTTCTAAGAGAGGGCTATCATATCTTCTTTCTTCTTGGGTAGTTTGATTCCTCTGCCAAGTGAAAATAAATTGAATTTAACTTGTAGGTAGATAGACCATTTAACCCTAGCTTATGTAGAATGTAAATTTGGACATCCAATAGAGAAAATTAGCAAAGTGTTGACTTTGCTCCATACCAGTAAGATACAGGAAATCTGTAACAGGTAAAAGATGTGCAGCCATTCACAAACTGTAAACTGTTTATCTTCCATTATAACTTCATCTCCCAAGCACAAAGAGGAAAATCGAGATAACTGTGGTTTCCTTTCTGTGATATATATGGTAAGTAAGGTTTTAAAAATATATAGTAAGGTTGGTTTTAAATGAAAAGACAATATACATAAGTTTAAAAAGACTTTCCTCCGAATTTTTATGACCAATCTTGAACTTCATGAACAGAAGTATCAACTTAATAGGGACTGCAACTATAAGCAATTGGCCAACCTGTAGGCTTCAGAGTATATCTCCATGATTACCTACATCCCTTACTCCATGCTTATGGTTTACCCTTCAGCTGAGCAACGGGAGAGTCTGCAAACTCCATTTAATGTGCAGGTGAGCATTGGCATAATGCTGATAGATTTAGCTTATAAGTTGAAAGAAAATCTTGGTTACCTCTCTTCTTTCAAAGTTTTTACAGATAAATATTTCAACTGAACATTTGGATGTTTTGAAAATCAATGATGAAATATGGATCCAATGAAGCAAAGTAAGCTAAGTTTCTCTAGACTTATATCATTGTACTGCTATTGTTATCTTCAGAAATATATTTACTCCAGAGTTATATCATTGTACTGCTATTGTTGTACTCAGAAATATCTTTATATTCTACAGTAAGAATATACATGTTTTTGTTGGGTTTGAGAAGTAATAGGGAAAATATAAACAGATTCTTCCATAACATAACAAGATTGTAAGCGATAGATTAAAAGCTATTAGAAGAATACACTCATTATAAGCTTAGCATATGACTTGTGAAAATTGAACCTTAATGAGAAAATAATAACATTCCTCCGAACCAGGCAACCTACATCCAATTCCAATTCATTCCAATTCAAACCGCAATAGTAACTGTAATAGCAATATTCTTATCCGCAAGGATCATTGTTTCAGTCTTGTTATAGGCGAAGTGGAGTATTTCACTTACTAACTATGTTAACACGTTACTTTGTGGTTGGTAAAATGCTTTGCGAGAAGGATACTAGAAGATTATATCAACCAATCAGGATTTGTCAAATTATAGCTCGAGTTCAAAGACTGGTAGACGTGAAAAGCCAGTCGTTTTGAGCTCCTAAGCTAGTTCAGATGTCAATATTCCTAAAGCATCGCTTTGGCATTAGAAACATAGTCCTGAAGCATCGCCTTGGCATTAGAGACAAGAAGGATTTCAATTTGTCACTAATGGTATCTTTTGAATTCATTCATGAACCCTAAATGCCCCACCAGTCTGGTTCAAACTATCTGCGTCCTCTGTCAAAAATTTTTGGATGGGAAACTTGTAGTTTAGGAAGTGTGTGTTTTATTCAGTGATTTTGCATTCATGAAATTATTAACGCAATATCGGAATGCATTTTCATCAGAAACAACATCACTAAAAAATCGGTTTATCAGGACCCTACACAACCATAACTATTGTAATTGCATTTAGATAGATTTTTTTTTCAATAGAAAAACCTTTGGGAAAAAAACTGGTATTACAAAATGCAAACATACGACAAAAATTTAAAGTATTCATGTTAGCGGAACTTTTCTAAGTATAGAAATTGAATTTTCACATTTCAAATGAGATATGGTATGCGAACATAGAGCAAAAATCGAAAGAATTTGCACACGATCTCATGTTAGTTGAACTCTTCTAAGTATAGAAATTGAATTTTCGCATTTCAAATGAGTTATGGTCGTCTGTTTGTCTTTTATTCCACAAAGAAGACAACGAAAGTAACAGGGATTGGGGACCACAATGCACTTACCAATTCTAAGAGCCTCGCTCATCAAAGCGTTTGGAGATCGAATGAATGCATTGACAGATATTGAGCTTTTGGAGATTGAATGAATGCATTGACAGATATTGAACTGAAGCAAAATATTCTCGTTGGATTATTCAAAGTATTTTCGGGAAGATCGGGCAAATCAATTTTGAATTTTGACAAAATGTAAAATTCTAAACTACAGAAAAGCTTATGGAAACGAAAATTTACTTCTGGATTCTTGAGAAGACAAAATTACAAAATATTTAGGAAATTGATCCGAAATTTGGCAAACATATGGTAAACAACAGCCAGCTATAAACATCAACAAGAAGACCGGAGGCTTACCTCACTCAAAAGACGACCTTTCGGAATAAGTTGTCGCGCAACATCACGTGGAAGCATCACATCCCTGAACATACAAACAAACACCACGGTCAAAGAGACAAAGAGATATTTTTATCGAATTCAATCTTCAAACCTTAATTTGCAGAAAAGAGAAATTCTAAGAACAAAACCCTTAGAAATGGGAACTGTTTGGACCTGTACTCATAGTTATCGTCGTAGTACTTCTCAGAATACTGAATCTGCAACATTTTTCCGGCCTGTAGAACAGCGAAGAAAACCCCAAATCTTCTGAGAGTTATAAAATGAGCACAGTTTGAATAAAAGAAACTAAAATAACGCTAGTTGGAACAAGCAAACCTGCAAAAATAAACAAGAACTAGGGCCATATTCATGCAAAAGACTTATAATTCCTTGAGAGGGATATAGAAGCTCGGATTGTATTTGAAAGCTTGTAGTACGAGTTGTCATGAAATGTGTATGGTAGTTGTTGATGTATGGTAGTTGTTGAAAAATTGCATTTTCCATATTCTACCCATGGTAAAAGATGGACTAATATTTCTGATTCTGTTTAGATGATTTTTGGAATATTAACTGAAACTACATCTGACTTGCCAGAAATTATTGAGCTCCTTCCTATAACTCAAGAAGTTCATGTTTAAATGACAACGTTTGCAAGATGTGGGCACTAGCATGGTGAGCTACCAGCCTACCACAGGATCTGAAGTTGAAACATCTTCATTACCATCAATTTTAAGGACTTTATCATAGAAATCTTCCAAAATTCATCACATCACTTGTTTGAATTTGATATGATTACTCTGTTCAAATTGGAATTTAATAATATTATTATTTATAGAATCCAGAGAAGAAAACATGTTCTTTTGAATTTAGGATGCTTCCCACTTTTCATCTCTCCAAACTTATGCTCACTATCTTTTCTTGTTTCCATGTGCATCTATTCTGGGAGATCATTATTTATCCCATTCCGTTTGCAACTTTTTCTTGGAGAGGTTTGGAACAATGAAAATGAATTATTTGTATTGACTCTAACCAGTTATGATGCCCCTATCCTCATCAATGCAGAGCATAATTATTGAATAGTGTGCTCCCTTACTGCCAGGAAATGTCCAGAGCAATTTGACTTCTCCTTCAACTTACACACGGTTTGTTGATGCAGGAACAAATTTGGATCCAAGAACCACTGGCAATATGGTATCTAACTTCAGAATTCTGACGGTGAAAATAGGCCCAAAACTACTACCTTCATCTTGTCATAACTGAGTCATATAGACATAAGAAAACATGCTACCCTGCTGTAATTTCAGGGGCTTTATATGTTGATTGAACTCATCCCATCAAAATACTCAATAAAACAATTCTAAGAGGATAGGTATAATTCATGAGAAGGATGGAGTATAATCTTTCTCTAGATATTCCAACATATATACCCAGAAAGAAGGTATTAATGCACATAGAGCAAGTGCTAATCAGAAAATTTCCAGTAGCATGGCTAAAACCAAAGCAGTAAGTTGTTGGAAACAAATGCAAAGGATGTTGCCTCTAAAAGATATGGTCCAGCCCTGCATGTCAGTGAAGGGTTTTAATGCATTCCACTTTGAAAGTTTGAATTAAAGGAAGACCAAGACTTTGTTTTCAGACATGGACCTTGGTTTATGGGCTCATGTGGTCTGAACTTAAACAGATGGCCATTTGAATTTGATATTATTACTCTGTTCAAACTTCAAATTGCAACTTAAAGATATTGTTATTTACAGAATCTAGAGAAATAAAACATGTTCTTTCGACTTCAGGATATGCAACACACACAAAGGAGTTATTGTACCCTTAAATGTCCACCCTAGTCTAGACCTGCTTTGAATTGGCTGTTTTCTGATATATCAGACCCTAATCAAACCCAGGTTTAGATGGGTCTAAGTTGGCATTTATTGCAGCCAACCCAATGTCCTCTGTAACATAAACACAATAAGGATTTTATGTGCCCTTAATGTCTACCCTAGTCTAGACCTGCTTTGAATTGGCGGTTTTCCGGTCACTCAAATGTAGTGAAGGGAATATGGCATTTTCCCCCTAAAATCTGGCAATTTCATGAATAATTTGAATTGCAATTATCATTTTGGATTGATAGATTTGCAGAAGGTTCCAATGAAAGCAAACCCAAATAGTCCAAAATATAGAATGCTTAGCCTTCTTCATACCGTGAAATTATTTGACCATCTAACTTCCTTTATTTTAAGCAGGGTAAAAACTCCCTGGAATCATCAAATGTCAGTCCTTTGCTCCTATAATCAAATGTCAGTCCTTTAAGCATCATAATGTTGTAGCATGTACCTGAGTGACAAAACGGCCTAATGACCAGGAGGAAAACCCTAGGTTGATTGCTAACCTGCTCAGTTTTCATTGCGAATAAAAACCTGCTGCTGATGTAAAATTGATGGTGGCTAATAAGCCTTATCCCCAAGGTGGCTTGAAGCGAGGTTTTAGAGATAAAAAAACCACAACTTCATGTTGAAACCGTAAATGAAACCATCATGAAATGGTCACATTACTCAGTTGACAGTGACAGAGCAGCCCACTGGGCTTGGGTTTCATTATTTGAAGCATTACCATGCTGAAGAAACTTCAAGCTAACATCCTTCGAAATTTGCTCGAGTTCCTCAAAGGAGATGCCAATTTGTCTTGGAAGATTAGCTTGCTGATCAGTATTTGTTTTTCGTCTCTGCTCTTGGGAAATGCCCACAGACAAAATATTGCTTCTGTCAGCATCAGTCAGTCAAATAGGTGCTAATTTTCCAGATAAGCATTGGAACAAAGGATTCTTTCAAAAAAAACAACAATTTCCCTAGTCATATACCTGATCATATTTTTTCTTGCCTATTCTTTGATCAACAGGTCTTTCCCACACCCATGATCAAGATAAATCTGTTCTCCTATCAAGATTTATATTTAGTGGTCCCGAATCTTGTATATTTCCTATTTCTTAGCTTGCAAAACGATGAAGTTTATATTCTTTATTTCCAATTAAATCAAGTACCAAAATCCTATCGCCTACTCAAAAATCACTAAAATATTTACAGGACAAAAAAAACATAATGACATGACTCAGTCTTGACAATGTCTTATCATCCTCACACCAAATCAAATTGTCATCAAGAATTCTTACACTGGCATATCAGTGAAATTCTACCAATTGGAGAGGACTGGTATATGAATATGTGGTAAGGTTAAAACAGGACACTGGTTATGAAAGACAGAATTACAGGACTGTAGATTTGACGTAGCTTTTACTTTTTGGTTGTTGCTTTGTATAGAAGCCATTATTTTTTAATTTTCAAGGATGTACTTCCCTTCTTTGTACTTATGCTTATGTGTATCACATGGGAAAAAAGAAATGCCCTGCCATTTTTTTCCTGAAACAGAGGTTAGAAATGTGTTAGAAATAACCCATTAGCACATCTAGCTTTTGTGGAGAGAAATAACAAATATTGTACAGTCCACAGAGAAACAAGGTGCATTCAACAACCTAAGTATAAAACAGATCTGAAATGCTCCATTTTTAGCGCTGGGGTGACATGTAACATCTCTCCACATATGTCATCATGCATCAGCAACCAGTCTTATGATGAATCTTATGATGGGATAAAGTTCCGTTTATCTTCAGTTAATGAGACAAGGCACTAAAATGAAATGGACAGTGCTGTTTGTTTTATTTTTAGTAAATTCTGTTTTCTGACTTTGTCTTTAGATAAGGTGCAGATTCTGAGGTGGGAATGCTCCACCTTATCTGGCAGATAAGATAACAAAACAGGAACTGACTTCACTGTTACATTGACAAAATAATAATTAACAAATGATACTCCTATCGGCCTCTCCTTGCACCTCTTGGGGCAACTGCTGATTAGGCCGATAGGCCTTCTCTTTTGAAAGAGTTCACGTTTTTCATCGTCAACATATTCAATGTGCAGCGGACACTTGTTCCTTGAGAGTTTTAACCTATCGCTGACACCTGTTCCCTACACCTATTTCCCCAAATTTTAGTCGCGCATTAAAATTTTGCAGAGGCAAAAATAAACTGCCAATAACCCTAACGCACCGTATATTTCGTTTCTTGCTTAGAAATCGGAGCGAACTCGGACTGTAGAGGAAAT
Source organism: Pinus albicaulis (assembly GCA_034641835.2). Classification (NCBI taxonomy): domain Eukaryota; kingdom Viridiplantae; phylum Streptophyta; class Pinopsida; order Pinales; family Pinaceae; genus Pinus; species Pinus albicaulis. Next base: position 32,751 of record JAXQQM020072462.1, read on the forward strand.
TTCTGGTTTGCCTGACACTTGTTCTCCAATCCTTGCGACTGGAATGAACGGAATGGCAGTTCAGAGAGGATGAAGGTTAATTAATGTCTTTCCTGCACCACTAACTCCACTACAAACGTATTCACAAATACAAATAATGGCGTCTTCAACAGATTCCACCGTTAACTATTTTGGAGATTTTGCAGCCTCTCAACACCTCACTCAGCTTCTTCCCGAGCTCGATTTTGCTTCTAAAGACATTTTTTCCTATCCTATGCTTCTTGTTCAGGTAATTAAGTGTTTCTTTTTTGCACAAGTTCCTATTCTTACTGTGAAAATGTTTATGTTGTATGTGATTTTACAGAGTAGGTGAGAGACATCATAGATTTATTCTCATTCCAGCATCTGAGAAAGAAGTTTAAGATAATTATCTTCATTTTCCATAGCTTAAAATTCTTTAGACTTCTTATCGGTCCTGTGCCCCGTCATGGACACTTGGGTGTTTCTGTGAAGTTTCCAAGGTGTTTACGAGTTTTTTTGAATCCATCTTAGAGATTATCATTCATGGTAGTCATACGGATTAAATGAATAGTTACAAATTAAGCCCTGCAATTATATTTCAACCAGAAAGATTTGGCCTATCAGAACGCCCTTCACAAGATTCACTCCGTGCACTTTGTGTTTCAACTTATTAAAATAGCTTGGGTGTTGCTTTAATTTGGGTGGTGTAAACACCCTATTGGCTCTCCGTGCTTTAAAAAGGGTAAAAAGCATTATAAAACTGTTGAACCCATATGGATTTCGAAGATCTTTCTGTCGGAATACTTGTGAAATCCAAGCAGGGCAGAGGTCATGGCAAGACCATGCCCAGGTCTTGGAATCAAGTTGTTCCGCAATTGTTTTGGAGCATGAGATTTTAGGAAGATGAATATAAAGACAAAATGGAAGGTTCATTAGACAACTAGGATGAAGGTGATCTATTAGCTCTGTGACACTGTTATGCTCCTCGCAAAACTTATTTGTAAAATGGCCTACGAAATACCAAAATAGTCTGAAGTGGAATTACTTGACCATTAACTATGCGATGCACCAAACACAACTTATCTGTAAATTGCTGAAAATAATATGAAATACTAAAATAGAATAGAGTAGAATTACTTCCCATCTTCTACATGTTTCAACTTCCTTTATCTTTAAAGAAAGTATCTCTATTATGCACCTGTCACAAGTTACTTGTGAAATGGTGGAAAGTAATATAAAGTACCAAAATAGATTTAGTGAAATTGCTGGACCTCCAACTTTCGTGATATGTTAATTTGAAATACCAAAATAAAATTTTGAGAAGGAATTGTGAGCCAGTTATGAAGGCCCCTGTGTTCATTCCAATTATGAACATTGTCCTTAAGGACAGGCTTTAAATCTTTAGTCTATGAACGAACTATACAATTTCTAAACTAACCCAAGCCCATTTACTAACTTTCTCTGAAATTCCTAAAGTAGCCCTGACTCATCTAAATCCCAGTTTGATATATAAGACTTTATATCAAACCCAAGTTTAGATGAATCTAAATTAGCGTTAATATTTAATGCACCTAATGCCCTGAGCTTATCTGCCTCTAGGGCCCTGGATAGGTTTAATGTGTTTCCTGACTTATTTCTCTTACAAGGTTTCTGAAGTCATCTTGTTGAGGCCTCAATTGTCAAGTTCGCTATTAGATGATTCCAGGGAGTTTTTACCCTGCTTAAAATAAAGGAAGTTAGATGGTCAAATAATTTCACGGTATGAAGAAGGCTAAGCATTCTATATTTTGGACTATTTGGGTTTGCTTTCATTGGAACCTTCTGCAAATCTATCAATCCAAAATGATAATTGCAATTCAAATTATTCATGAAACTTGCCAGATTTTAGGGGGAAAAAATGCCATATTCCCTTCACTACATTTGAGTGACTGGAAAACTGCCAATTCAAAGCAGGTCTAGACTAGGGTAGACATTAAGGGCACATAAAATCCTTAGTGTGTTTATGTTACAGAGGACATTGGGTTGGCTGCAATAAATGCCAACTCAGACCCATCTAAACCTGGATTTGATTAGGGTCTGATATATCAGAAAACAGCCAATTCAAAGCAGGTCTAGACTAGGGTGGACATTTAAGGGTACAATAACTCCTTTGTGTGTTTATGTCACAGTGGACATAGGGTTGGTTACAATAAATGCCAACTGAGACCCATCTAAACCTGGGTTTGATATAGGGTCTGATATATCAGATCCGCCTTTAGATGAGTCTAATATAGGGTTTGATATCTATCAAATCAGGTTTTACTTGAGTCTGCTACATCGGACTGGGTTTTATTAATAGAGTATTATTTTAAGCCTATTCTTTAGGACAGTGGGTTAATGATTCCCTGAATGTTTTTCTCTTGAAGTTGGGCTTGTAGATAGCAAAATTGGCTTCAATTCTGCGACAGTCTTTTTTATAAGGGTGAATACTTTTCTTGATCTGTGGTGGGTTATGAGCCCTAACTCCACATTATCACAGTAAAGCCCACTTAATTGTGTGGACCATCAAACTCGGGCAACTCATACATGTCATCAGTGCTTTATATTTGGTGGGGTTTGAGCCTGAGTCATTATGGTGGTTGCATCCTGTCTCAACCACTAGACCACAGCCTGGCAGACCAATTATGTGATAGTTAATATAACAGAGTTTGGGAATATTGTTGTGTTATCAACATTGCTTTTGTTTTGCCTCCATGATTGAAAATAGAATTCTCTATCCTAAAGCACTGCGAGCTTCAAAAATCTAATCCACTCATTGCTTTAATTGGTTCTTCTTAATGTTTAGCAGAGCTCTAGAGTATAAGGAAAAACAATCTGCTATTTTTCTCTTGTAGTTATTAAGGAGCTTGATGCCTAGCATGTGTTACTGAGAATCTGGAGTGAAAGTTTATACATTCTCCAAAGCATTTTTTTTGGCTTTGTCAATCCTGATTCTGGTTTGAGCTCATTTGAGATGAATCTTCTTTCATGCTGCACATCGTATAAATTTGCAGCAGTGTCAATGCCTCTTTTATATACATTTGGGCATTATAATTGAGGTTCTTAATATTAATCTACATGATCATTTAAATGATTATCTTTTCTTGTTTACTGCAAAACTTTATTCTAAATACCTGCATAAACAAAAGTGGCAGCTTGCAATCGTGATTTCCTGTTTTAAATTTCTGTCTAGAACATGTCGGTTTATTACTAAACTTAAGAAAACATCGTAAACAAGTGTTTCCTGAGAGATCAAAGTAGAAATTGGCCTGTAGGTCAGCTATTCCCAATTACCATTGAGTAAGGAGGCTCCAATATGCATACAAAAATAAAACAATTACTAAAGTTTTTAACCCAAGTGCTTTTTCATATCTGGCATCATGAATGGGCATTTAACCTTTAATTGCCGCTTTAAGGTTTTTATTATTGGTATATAATCACACATATCGGTTCGAGATTTTTTATCTGTCGTTTGCATGGAAATGATTGTTGCATATCATTGCAGTTACTAATTAGTAATTACCTGTTAGTTTCCTGATAGTTGTTTTGTTCTTAAGCTATATTGTATAGATTATGTCGTGGGCTTGTATTCTCTATATTCCATCAAGAGAAGCAAGAAAACTTAGAAGTCAACCATGAGATCTACAAGGCGTAGCTGGTTTTCATACACGCTTATTAAAATGTCTTCTATAAGTAACTCAAAACCTAGAAGACAATATAGGGATCTGAAGGATAATATTTCTACACAACGAAGGAAGCTCAATGTGTTTGAAAACCTTTGAAGAACATGAATAAATCAGAAAGAACTAAAAAAATCACATGTCTGTGTGTGTTAATCTACCAAACCCTTACCACAATATCTCAAAAATCTCTGCAAAGCACAAATTTAATGAAAGTTTCTTTTTGGAGGAAACCAAAATGCCTTGAAAATATGTTTTCAAAAATCCCTACCTAAAAGCGCAAATTTAATGAAAGTTTCTTTTTGGAGGAAACCAAAATGCCTTCAAAATATGTTTTGCAAAACCCAAAATTCAGCCTCCAGATTTCAAATATAAATAGCTCCCGAATTAGTCAACTGGATTTTTTATGATTCTGACCTTCAATAAGTCCATTTCCCTTGCTGAAACAGCTAGATCTATATGCTCCAGAGTTTGGTGTAATGCTGACCATGGCATATATCAAGCTCCTTATTAATTCAGATATGGCACTTTCTTCACAACTTTCATTTCAGGCTCTGTTCTCTAACCTTTGTTATTACACAACTTCACTACAAGTTTCTGTGGAGTTGAAATCGACCACTTGAATCCCAAGGAAAAAGTGGATCTGTCCAAAACCAGTCATATCAAAAACACACAATTGTCATTTTTATGTTAAACTTGTTCAGTGTAGACAAGTTTCAACTTAATGACAGTTTTTTAGCCGTTATATTATTTGTTAACATGATTTTAATGTTTTTGCTGTTTCCTCTAATTATTGTCAATTTCAAACTTTGACTAATTTGCATAACGAAACTCTGAAAAATTCAGTAGCATTAACTAGATTTGAAACGAAAAAAAAATAGCTTCATCTGCATAGAGTGCTAAAATTTTAAAAAATAAATATCATCAATATTGTTGATGTAGATACACGGATTCATGTCCAAACTGCCATAAAAGAAAATGTCATCAACAATGTTGATGTACATACACGGATTTTGTCCAAACTGCAAAACCTTAATTTTTTTTAGGAATCCATGAATCTTTTGGTACCAACTGATAGGTAATTTGGATGAGAATTTTAATTTCAGATCAATCTGGCAAGCAATGGAGTGTGGATCTGAGAAATACTCAATCTGTAAAACAAAACCGGAAAGTTCAAAATCTATGTCACTGGAACAAAGGTCTTTAATGCAACACAAATAGAAAACTTCTTAGATGCATGACTCACCCAAAATGTAGATTTAAGTCCTCTAGCCTTTTCATCTGCATCCTGTAATCTGTGTAAACCCTCGTCTTTGTAGCTAAACTGAAAGAAATGTTATGTTGGTGAAATTTCCAATAGCTGAAGTTGTCTCTGTGAATTTATTTTCACTCAGAGCTTCTTTGTTGCCCATGTAAAAGGACTGATGTCTAGGATTAGGGAGGGAGATCATAACTTTAGCACTTTGAATTGTTAAATTTTCTAATTCATGCTAGCATATCTGCACTAGAAACATTGAAAGCTATACAATAATATATAAAGCCACACTTCAAGCTGCATATTGACATATTGAGTTTTATCAAACTCATAGTTCAGTCAAATAAAACTACCAAAGTCTTTAGAGTTCACCCAGACTAAACGGAAATGTAGCAACAACTTCACAAAACAGGACAAATGTTGTTTGGTGGATGAAAATAGATTCATCCCAAACCATAATACCAAAGTAGACAATATAAGCACTGCAAAGACATCGAGAGCAAATGTCTGTCTCGTAATCTTAAAAAGGATTTTACACTTCATCCCTCCAGATTTCAAATATAAATAGCTCCCGAATTAGTCAACTGGAATTTTGATGATTCTGACCTTCAATAAGTCCATTTCCCTTGCTGAAACAACTAGATCTATATGCTCCAGAGTTTGGTGTAATGCTCACCATGGCATATATCAAGCTCCTTATTAATTCAGATATGGCACTTTCTTCACAACTTTCATTTCAGGCTCTGTTCTCTAACCTTTGTTATTACACAACTTCACTACAAGTTTATGTGGAGTTGAAATCGACCACTTGAATCCCAAGGAAAAAGTGGATCTGTCCAAAACCAATCATATCAACAACAGACAATTGTCATTTTTATGTTAAACTTGTTCAGTGTAGACAAGTTTCAATTTAATGACAGTTTTTTAGCCGTTATATTATTTGTTAACATGATTAATGTTTTTGGTGTTTCCTCTAATTATTGTCAATTTCAAACTTTGACTAATTTGCATAACGAAACTCTGAAAAATTCAGTAGCATTAACTAGATTTGAAACGAAAAAAAAATAGCTTCATCTGCATAGAGTGCTAAAATTTAAAAAAATAAATCTCATCAATATTGTTGATGTAGATACACGGATTCATGTCCAAACTGCCATAAAAGAAAATCTCATCAACAATGTTGATGTACATACACGGATTTTGTCCAAACTGCAAAACCTTAATTTTTTTGAGGTATCCATGAATCTTTTGGTACCAACTGATAGGTAATTTGGATGAGAAGGTAATAAATTCATACCTTCATCATAACCAAGATAACTCTCAACGGTGTGTCTACATTTTTACTTTAGAGTAAGTTACTGATGAAGTAGGCTTAATCATTGGAGGCAATTTTTGGGAAGACTGGGAAGAAAATAGATTCATGGGCAACTCAATAGTTAGATAATATAATCTACTGTAGTAATCAATGGGAATTAATTTTTTGAGAAATCCGGAAAAAGAAAGAGACTCTCGAGAAACTCAATGATAGATATGTTGGTGTGTTCAGCAACCCCATTCTGTATTGGGTTCTATGGGATTGTAAACTCCTTATTGTAGTCTCCTTTATTAGCCTCCTTGATGCATTAATAGACTTTGTTTTTTTTTTTTATTATTATTGCATTTATTCTTGGTGACTTGGATAATTTAAAATCAGTAAAAGCTCTTTGTCATGCAACCCTTAATCGAAACATGGAAAATTCTGGTAATACCGATTTGACAACTAATTAGAAATGCAATATATAGTATGTTGAAATGAATTAATAAATTACAATCATATGGAATAAATGGAACCATTTGAAGCACATTTTTGATTTCAAATAGGTCCAGTTCAATTCATACCTACTTTTTACAAAAATTTGTTACCTGTCATATGTAATAAATGCAATGGAGTGTATCGGTTGGTGAATCTACAGTGGCAAGCCTAACAGAGAGTCTGAAAAATGGAACGACTTCAGCCCAAATACAAGAGCAATGTTGAATTGTCCCAGACGGGTCAGGTTTGCAGATGCATATTACATACTAAATAAAACACCTGCTCTGAATATTTCTAGAGTGTATGCAAAAAGTAATGTCAGACAATTAGAGAAATATGAAAACCTGAGAGTGTGGTGACTTTCAGTAATGTGGAATCAAACCAGATACAGCAAGATTATAACATGGTTACGGAGAACAGAATAGAAAGATAATAACATAGACTGAAAGCCAATAGAAGGAAGAAAAAGAATTACTGCATATATTAGATTTGTTGTTGAGAAATACAAGGGGAAGCCCTCTATTAATAGCAACCTTGATGGAGTCCAGCATTTAAGGATAGTTGGCAAGTATACTAACTATTTAATGATCTATCCAAGTTAACTTACAAGTTATAACTGTCTGTAGAAGGTGAGTATTAAATATGTTGCCAAATATTAAGTTTTGAAGATAGAATAGAACATAATAGCATGAGTAAAATGTGAAAATTTTGAAACAAAATAGAATACAATATATATTCACTTAGATATACAAATCTAAAGGTGAAGAGATATATACATTTGTAGAACAGAAGTTTGTTGAAAGTAAATATCTAATCATAAATACATGATGATGCACGGCATCGGCAGCACCAGTTGGTGTCTATAGTGACTCCACGTTCAGAAAGGAGTTCTTGCCATTCGGCTCGCATTTTCCGTTGTCTATCTCTTTCATTTATGTGGATTGTTTTCCTTAGAATTCTTCGAATCTTTTGTAATAGTGCAATAGTTCCACACAAATGGTACAGAGGCAATGAATGGGGTGAAAGGAATCTGAGCTGTATATCATGTAGAGTTTGTTCATGCTGGTGAATCTCCTGGTAGCATTCATAGAGCATGTTTAAATCCCTTGCATCCATATCTGTTTAGCATCAAAGAAGGTAAAAAGTTATTGTTAGTGTTAACAGATGGTAAAAGTAAACTAATTATAGAGTTCAAAAATAACTAAAGCAATCATAAAATTCTTTTAAACATTAGGAACATAATGAGTAGTAGAATAAATGTAAAAATAAGTAATTGTATATTCAATTTGGATAAGGTGAGGGTTTGTTTACCTCTTGGTGAAGATGCAATGAAGAGTGTATTGTTGGATAGATTGTATTTGTCTATATAGATTTCGATGTGAGCAACGATTCTTCTTGCTTCCTGCGTTGTAGATATGGATTTTTTTTCATGCGTGAAATGCGTGAGAATGGGAGTGCTGGATGGATTCGAAGGTCTGTTAGAGATCTTACTCTTGAAATGGTGGTGAATGTTAAACCTTGGCGTTCTTTGGGGCCAATGTCAACTGTTGCTTGATCTAACGTCATTCCTTGTGACTTGTGTATTGTTAAAGCCCATGCCATTCAAAGTGGTATCTGTTGACGTGTACCCCTTCTGATAGGAGAAATGGGCACATATGTGGGGTGTGCAATGTCCCATGTTGTTCCTCTGTATTGTTTGAAATCAACGACCACAAAAGATGGCAATTCTGGAGGCTTTGAGTCAGGTGCATAGCATATTGAAATGACGGTGCCAAGTGCGCCATTTACAAGCCATGCATGTACCCATAAATTGCAGGTCAGCATAACTTTTTGTCCATTGCATAACAGAAGCATTCTGTCTAGTTGTTCTTCTTCAGATGTAGTGAATGTGTGGTCCACATGTTTCTCTGCTGAGCACACAGCCACTGGCTTGTGTAATTTGTTCAACATTGATTTGTTATGCAAGGCAACTGAATTGTTTGTTGCATATAAATGCATGGAGTCCTCAAATCTTTTTTTATCTTCATGCGTAATAGAGGAATCTGTTCTTGACATTAGTAGCTTCCAATCTTCGATTGTAGAGTTCCCATCCCTGAGATTTGTGAGAATTTTGCGGAAGGCAATCTGGGAAGGATCAGCACCTTGCTGGCGAAAAATAGTTTTGAGCGTAATGAATGTATCAAAACTGCGCCAAAGTGCAGTACCACGTGATGTGCCAGCATACAGAGGAATGTCTTTTACAGGTGGTAGCTGGCCTAAATCCCCAACAAGGATAATGGATCGATTACCAAATGGTGTATTTCGATGGAGGGGAAAGGCCTCTCGTAAGCAATCATCAATACGGGAAAGCATTTTTGGCCCGATAAAACTCATTTCATCAATGAGTATGTACTGAATATGGCAGAGTTGTTCTTGGAGGTGGAGGAGTGGTTGTCCTTCAAGAGGATGCATTGTTTGGATAGGGATGTGAAGGGCAGAATGAATTGTAAGTGCATCTATGTTGAAAGCTGCAACACCGGTAGGTGTAAGTACCAACAATGGGCTTATATTTGGTGAGGAGACTTCGATGAATGCACGTTGTAGAGATTTTATTGGAGCAGATTTGCCCGTTCCGGCTGTCCCTTGTATAATGGTTCTAGTTGGGGGCTTTGGAAGAGGATTTTTGAAATGAGAAGTAATATGTGTGAAAGCTTTTTGTTGGGTAGGAGATAATATTTGATTTACGGGGAGGTTTGAAGAGGGATGGTGTTGATTTTGAATAGATGAGCGATTATATTCAATGAAATTGATGGCAGTTTCTTGTAAGTGGAGAGGTAGGGAAGTATGAGACCAATGATGGTTGAGGTCAAAGTCACAATTGCCAATGATTTCAAGGGCATCAATTTTGATGTTATCGCTTGGGTGAAGGTGAGAGATGATTTCCCATTCATTCATTTGAACAGGGTCAAGGGGGATGTCAGGAGGGGAAGATACATGTCAGGAGGGGAAGATACAGGAGTAGATTCATCTTCTGATTGTGGAGATTGTGGGTTTTCATTTTCACGGTGAACATGCCATGCTGTATATGTTCCTTTCTTTTGTTCCCAATGTGCAATGATTTCATCATTGCTGCATCCAATGTCATTGGGGATGAAAATCATAATTTGTGTTGGAATTTACTGATTTAGCATTTGCACACTCGTCCCTATATGGCTTTTTAGCAGAAAATTCAGTATTTTGAGAAGTATGTGCTAATTTATACAACTCTTGGCCTATGATTAAATCATAATTTGTGTTGGAATTTACTGATTTAGCATTTGCACACTCGTCCCTATATGGCTTTTTAACAGGAAATCAGTATTTTGAGAAGTATATGCAGATTTATACAACTCTTGGCTTAAGATTTTGCAACACTGCTTAAGATTCTGTGGCTTGACGTGTCGATATTAATTGCTACTGGTCAATTTTAGATAGTAGCATGTGGGTTAAATGGATTATAAGAACCCTTCACACAATAAACATTAAGTACGCTCAAATCTTCCCCGAGGGCTTTGATTGGGACAAGGAAAACCAGCATTTCATAGTGGGTTCTCTTCAATTTGGTACTCTTCATACAGTCTCAGATGCTGGTATCGCAGAGGATTTTATCAAGCATAAGGACTATGCAGGCAAAGCATCAGTTGTGGGAATCACAGTGGATTCTAAACAGAGCAGGGTGCTTGCTGTGATTCACAGGCCTGCAGACCCTAACGGGGAATCAGGGCTCAATGCCCTTGCAGGCTATGACTTGAAATCTGGCAAAAGGGTACTCTTTGTAGAGCTTGATCAGAATGCGGTGGCAAATGATGTAGCTGTTGACCCGTATGGAAATGCGTTTGTCACAAACTCGGCATGAAATTTTATATGGAAAGTTACACTAGATGGTCATGTTACTGTCTTTGCAAAAGACCCAATTTTTACTTCACAGGACATTATAGTAGAAGATGATTTGGTTAGATTTTGTGGGCTCAACGACATTGTTTACAATAAGAGAGGTGCCCTCTTGGTCACCCAATTCATTATGTCTTTCCACATAATATCTAGATGAAGCCTGAATATACTCGACATATAATTGATGCAGAGTGAAGAGGTAGGTGGACTGGGCTAAAAAGAGGTGGAGGTGTATTTGAAGAGGTGTTTGCTCTAGGTTTAGAAGGCTGGCCTTCAGAATGCCTTGATCACTTTCTGTCAGCTGAACACCATCTTCTCAATTTAAACATTTCAGCTGAGTCATATAATCTGTCCTCGTTCTGATCACTGGCCTATCTTAATGCTTCTTTAGAAGACCCACTGACCGCAGAACATCCCATTTTCGTTTGAGATGATGTGGACAATTCACCCGGATCTTAGGTCAAATATCCAAAAATAACGAAACTCATGTTGGGGTCCATGGGACAAAGATGCAGACAACAGAAGTTTAAACTTCTTAAGAAGAGTCTCAAGGCTCAGAATAATCAGTTTTTTGGCAATATTTTCAGTAACCGATAAACTCTTGATACGGAAATGGCTGCAATCCAAGATAACATCCTTCAAAACGGTTTAACAGACTGCTTGAAAAGTGAAGAGGAAGAACTTCTTCAGCACATTGACCATATAGGATTACAAGAGGGGCTATTGTGGTGATAGAAATCCACATTCAGATGGCTTAATGAAGTTGATCAGAGCACAGTTTTTTACCAAACAACACTCAAACATTGAAAGTAACATAGAATTGATTGACTGTATAGTAAAACCCCAATGGTGTGAGATCTTGGAATCTAGAGAAGCTATTGCTTAAGAATTAACAGTTATTCGTCAAGTCTTCTATCTGAAAGTTACTGAAACCCATGTCAAATTGATCTCCATAGATTCAACAAATGTGCTCATAGATTCTACATTACTCAATGCTATTCCCGTATTGTACAAAATGTTTCCCATGTAACATATTTCCATTTCACATATAAAATTTAGGTAATACATTGAAAACAATGTTTATTAACTCTTTCAAAACCGTTTTATGGTAATTTACAGCTTAGTTTCTCTTTCCCATTTGGGCACCTTAACTAACTAATATAAACAAGAAATTACAAGACCGTGGGTTTGTAGCTAGGGAGTTTGTTAGAGATGATGACAAATACTAACACACATTGGAGCTGCAACAGCAAAGGAAACTTTTCATTAACCCAACTTCTTCGAGGGCACAGTACTTTAAGTGCCTTTGGGAAAAGTATAGAAACTATTTCCCCTGACAAAAGGCATATAATGCACAAAAAAGCCAGGGGACTACATACTCTTGCATCTACAAGAGAGAAGCCAAAACCTGAGTTAAATATCGTGACTGGTAAAAATAAAAATCCATCCATCATGCTTCAAGTGGTTTCAATCCAATATTTCTCCTTCAATATTCTGACTATTAAAAGTGTAACAGCAACATGCCACTAGTCTAAAACAACACAGAGCTCTAAAACTGCATAAAAGAGTAAGCCTCTCAATGAAATTCCAAAACTGAGACTGCATATGCTATTTTTATTTCTTGATGAACTGAAGACCATTCTCATTAGAATACCGTTCCATAAATCTCATGAACCTATCCCATGCTTGTGGGCTCCTCATGATATATTTAGCTTCTATCCTCGAAGGCTTCTCGTTCACAAACTTTGCACTCACATCAACTGACTGAAGCACTCCTTCTTCATCAATCATATAAAGGCCTGTAATATCTCCAAGTTCCCTAGAGGAATCAAATACAGACGGCTGATCGAATGAAAATATGGCCATACCAATTGTGCCATCCCTTGACTTCGACAATTTGACATCTGGAACACTCTGTTCGTCTGTTCCTTGAATGAACTGAATAACTGGCTTTGACATCATTGTCACAGGAGTAGACTTGCGAGATCTTCGTGCAGAGACCCACAGAGAAGCTGGTAAATGCAAGCTTTGGCCACCGAATGTTGATCTTATCCTTGGACAAGAAGTGCCACCTGAAAATGATGCCAGCCCTGCATATAACAGAACACAACTCATAATATATTTAATTATGACTTGCATAAATATTTTTAGTTATTTGAGGAGAAGATTCACATGGAAAACTACGAGATGATTATGAAGGCATCCATTCAACATAGTTTCATGTCCGTTATATCAAATGCTTCTTGAATTTTCCAGAAAGATATTTAATGATATGTTACAATGAATGAAGAATATTACCTGAGGAAAGAAACTATTTTCCCAGTTACATAGCTGCATAAGACTCCTTCAATGCAGACAAAATTAATCTATTTGTTTGCCTAGGTCAAACTGTGACCCTCTATGCAACAATATTCAATATTTATATTGAATGAGGTTACTGAATTATGTAGGCTTTCTCAGTTCATTGAATTTTCCATTTTGATTTTGGGAATTAAGTATTAACTCTATCAAACTCTTAGAATGTTCCAACGTTTCGACCAAAACCTCATCCATCAACTTTAATGCCTCAGCCAGCATGCTCCCACTACAAAGACTGCCAACTAATTTTCTATAAATGTTGAAATCAGGAAGCCAACCATTGCATACTGCTGAATCCCCAAAATTGATTAGGATTCGAGCAGAATCTTAATTAAATGGTTAAGGAGACTTTGTTAGGTTTCAAAGGTTTGCAGTCTCAGTGATTGACTGAATAATTCCGGCCTTAGAAACCTTTCATACCAGGTGACAGAGGCAGAATTAATGCTTACAGTGAGAGAGGACTAGGCCCTCCCATAAGGCTTTTTCTTGGTTCTGCCAAAAGAAAAGGTTAGGTCAAAGGATTGGATGCCAGAATAGACGGGAAAGCCCTCAAGATTTAAATCTCTGCGAAGGCACCAATGTTTAGATGACCAATCAAACCCAAATCAAATACTAAATGTGAAAGAGTGATGGTATGAAAAACGAATCAAAACTAAAGACAATCCTCAAAATCTCTAGTAAAAATATTATGGCTCAAATTCTTCAAGAAACTTTTCTTCAAAGCCAAAATAAAAAAAGATTCGCACGAGACCTCAAGCTATGAGCTTTTGCGTAAAAACCAAATAAGAAAACCCTTAAAAATATCGAATTTAAATCTCTGCAAAAACACAGAAGGTTATAGCGCATAAAGGTTTGCAATAGAAACCAGCCTTAAAACTCCTGCGGCCAAACAAAACAGTGATTATAAGCCTGCGGTTCCCTTGGAATTTTATGTATAAAGATGAAACCCCAAAACGCAAAGCCCTAGCCGCAAAATCAGTGAGAAAACCCCTTGCATCAGTCAAAAAGGAGGTTTCTGCCCTGCACAAAAGTTCAACATTTCAAAGCGCCCTCCTTAAAACACCGAAGCAAGGATCCCTGCAAATTCAAAGAAGCAAGGATGTTGACATGAAAATTCAAAGAAAATAAAGAAAGCGTGCCAGTGACGGTTGAATTCTTGCTGTTGCTGGAAGCTGCAGGGGAAATGGAAGAGGATTTCATGAGGTCGGGGCTCTGCAAGGTAGTTTTCTGGTTTTTCTGGCATGAACTTACACAGTCGGCGGAGCAAATAACGGGAACAGAACGATGAACAGAGTAGAGTTAGTTTGAACCAGGAGTAACAGGTGTCATTTTTTAAACGAATAACAGGTAGGTGTCATTTTTTAAACGAGTAACAGGTAAATATAAACGAATGAATAATAATTTAAGCGAAAAAAAAATAGTTATCTTTTTCCAAAGAAGACTGTAAACCCTAGCTGGTGCCTTCCATTTTTCTAGAGGATAGTCCTCGTGGACCGAATCTTATAACTTCACCAAAAAGTCAACATAGTTTCCCAAAACGACAAAAAAATAAAATAAAACAATATACTAGGTGCCTTCCATTTTTCTAGAGGGCAGTCCTCGTGGACCGAATCTTATAACTTTACAAAAAGTCAACATAGTTTCACAAAACGACAAAAAAAAATAAAGGCAACTGTCTCTTCTAGTTACCATTCCATTTTTCTAGAGGGCAGTACTCGTGGACCAAATCTTCAGGGTGGACAAGATCCATGCTCCTTTCCGGCTCTGGGTGCAGTTTTCCTTCCTTCTCAATTGTTTGAATTCTAGGAGGCGACATTTCTTCAATCTCGAAAAACTTCCTTAATCACGCATATTTTCCTAGATTTTGCCTTGACCTCGATGTTGTTGACCCTGAAGTGTAAATTTATCATCTTGGTGTTCAAGTGCTCCAATGCCTTCTACAACAACTCCAGGTCGTTCTCAATATTCAAAAAGTGATTCATTACTACCGCAAGATGATCGTTTATCCTGCAGTACCTGTTTCCTTTGTTCAACCATGGCTGTAATATCTCGTGGCCTGGTTCCTTTGCTCCACATTATCTCCACTGTCGTTGATGCTGGAAACACCATTTTTAGCTCTATCTTCCCCTAAACACAAAGGAATTTTAGCATTAACTGCTTGATCCATTGACTTAATATTATGTTCAGATCCTTCTCGAATGGAGTTCCTATCCTTTCACATTGAGTGATCTTCCCTAGTTGTTGATGATACTCGACATGATTTTCCATAATTTCCACCGAAAAATTGCTTATCAATTGAACTACTACCACTCTTCATAGTTGGGGTATAGTACCAAGCCTGCCTTCCCAAATAACGACATTTAATACTAATATTAATGTCTTCCACTTGGCCATCATCATGGCCTTTAATGTCATATTAGTCCATCTATTATCGGTACATCCCAACTACCTGCTCTGGTTCCTCATAGGCTCCTGCCACACTTCAAGACGATATTTCAACTGGAATATTCGATCTCCTTTAGAGTGTCGATTATTCTTGTTTGTTCCTTTTGTCGTATCTCTTATATGAACGTTCATGGAACATGGCATATTTGGATGTTTGTTTGGTCTAAGGATAATACCCCTTATTCTAAAACCACGCCTCTATTGGCATGAAACTCTACCTCCCAGTTATTTCCTCATTTCACATGGAAAAGATATAATCCTCGAGTTGACTTAGGAGAATCCCTATCCATAGGAACATAGGGGATGGATGGATCTGAGCTAGTTTGTTGCCTGATCTTGAAACATTTGTGAGTGGTGATCATTGAATCTCCAATAATTCTCAATTGGCGTATACCTTTGCTTAGATTTATCTTGAGACCTTTCGAGAGCATTAAGATTTCAACTTGATTATTCGTTGCCTTCCCCAAGTCCCATGCATACGTTGTTTCAATTATTCCATTGGGGTTGTAAATCACCCCTCGTGCTCTTGCCTCCCCTAATTAGAATTATTTTATCTTAGTTTATTTTAATATATTTCATTTTCTTATTTATTTATTTTTCCAGAGAAAAAATCGAACCATCTATTAAGTCATAGAAAGTTACATAGTATATGCATAATGCATTCCAAAGAACTGCATCTGCCCCCTTTTTAAGGAGAGAGATGGAGTTACTCCTGATAAGAATGGGGAAACCACAATCCTCTCAGCCATTTTCACACATGAGTGAGCTCTCATCGTCTTTTCTCACCCCCCGGGCTTCCTTTCCAGGAAAAAAAAATGCCCGAAACAGAGGTGTTTTAAGACTGAGTCTGTTTGGTAATCACAAAAAAAACCAAAAACAGGGTGGTATACACCGATCCAGTTCAAAAAAATTTCGACCAAAATTGATAGATGACAGTTTACTCCTGTCTCTGGGACCTCCTCATTGAGGAAAATAATTCGAAACACAGACAGAATTTGTAAGTATATTTTGTATCAAAATTACATCATATTGTTTGATTGTAAATAAAAATAAAATAAAACAACAACAGTAAGAGGATCATCAGGCAAAAGTAGGCTGCTTGATATTTCGAACCAACCCACCTCGACCTCAACAACTATCCAGTGCCCTAGAGCATGCTGAATGCCCTCCTTAGAAAGGAGGTCTGCATCATGGTTCCGTTCCCTCTAAATGTAGCAAACAAATATCTCATTAAAAAAGATTTTAAGATTGGACACCTCATTAAGTAAAGGAAGCAAGATATAATTTAGGCATCTTTGAGTCCCACTGAACCACTTGACGATGTTTAAAGAATCCCCAAAGATCTAAACCTCTCTCATTCTCGAGAAGGAAAGCCAGCATAGAAGAAGATGTAAAGCTTTTAACTCTGCATAGTTATTAGTCCCCTGACCCAGACCAATCGAGGCTTTGGGAATTTTTCCAGAGGGGACATGAATGACCAGGCCCGCTCCACATCTATTTTGAGGGTCCGAGGCCCCATCAAAATAAGCCCATGTTATGTCCCCCCTAATGATTTCTTGTTGAATGACTCGAGCTTGTTGAGGCTAAGATGGGATTGGAATGTACTCATAGATGGATACTCCTTCCGTTGCCAGTATACTGATAAAAAAAGGAGAGTCTTTAAAAATAACATGATTCCTAGCTATCCAAGTTCCCCAGGCAATTAGCAAAGGATATTTCTGATCCTATCATTTGGAGCTTCTTGCCACCATCTCTGCATGCTTCCTGTACCTTCTGACCTTCCCACCGCTGTGTGATTTTGAGAAGCCTCAGAGATTCATGCCAAAGACTGATGTTGAAATGACACGTGAGAAAAATATGATGGACAGTTTCAAGGCTATCCTTGCATAACGAGCACCAACCAGGGCCAATATTTCCCCTGCGCTGAAGAAAGTCTCAGGTAGGAACTTTGTTCTAGAGAATGCACTAGAAGAACAATCTCGTTTTTTTCGGCCCTTTCAGCTCCCACGAGGGCTTGTACCACCACTTCGGCTCCCCCCAACATTTTTGAGCCATTAGCCAATTATATCCAAACTTTGGGGAGTACATCCCAGATGGGGAATGAACCCATCTGAGCTCATCTCTCTTTTCCTAGATCCTTATGTTGGAGTTCTGAAGATCCAATATGAAGTCCTCCCATTCCTCCAACCATCTATCTTCAAACTGAAGATCATCCCCTTTCAACCACGCTTGTCTCCACATTTTTGTTCTTTCATGATTTGCAATCTGGCTCAGAGTGTTGAAACCTCTTTAGTCCAGCTGCTCAATTAGATCTCTTGATAAAGCATATCTCCCAGTACAACCCACCCATGGATCATGACCCAGACTAACCCGAGATCCATCCCCCACATACCATGCTAGCCCCTGTTCTATTATATTGACAGAGGCTATGGTTGCTTTCCATACTATTGAAGAATTATTTGAATTTTTTTGAGGCAATCTCAACCAGTCTTGAATTGGCATGGCGTCGATGTATTTTATTTTTGTAATAGATGTCCAAAGATTATCAAGAGTGATGAGTCTCCACGCTAATTTAACTGCCAGAGACTTCGAGAACGAGGCAAGTTCCTTTATTCCCCAACGTCCCCAGCCTTTCGGCCTTACTATTTTCTCCTAAGCCACCCAGGGCGTCACATGTTCCACTTTTGATCCTGCCCATAAGAATCTACTGCACACTTTATTTATTGAGGAAAGAATGCTCTTTGGGACCCATGAAAGACCAACCCAGTACACCGGAATGGCCATAGCAACAGATATTATCAGCGCAAGTCTTCCTGCTCTAGATAACCATTTGAAGCTCCAATGTTTCATTCTTGCCTCTATCTTTGCAATAAGCCATTTCCAGTCTTGAATGTGGTATGACTCCGGCATAAGGAAGAAACCCAAATATCTGAACGTGTCCTGAAGTGTGTTAACTTCAAAATGTAGAGCTTCTTTGATTCTGCCCACTTCAGCCCTAGAGAGACCTGTCGTTGTCAGGGAGGACTTTTGGCAGTTTATGCTAAGGCTAGTAGCTTTTAGGAAAAGATCCAACACCTCCTTAAGGCATCGACAGTCTTCCAAGCTACCATTGCTGAACAACAGAATATCGTCAACAAACAGCAAATGTGTAGAAAAAAGATTCACCGCCACTTCAATGCCTTTTATCTCCCGTCGTCTCTTTGCTTTGTGTATCATCAGGCTTAGACCCTCTGCTGCCAATGAGAAGAGTAGGGGGGAAAGTGGGCATCCTTGACGGAGACCCCTATGAGGGCTAAAAAAAATTGTTGTTGCCCCATTTATCAAAATTGCTATACTAGATGAAGAAATACAACCCATCACTTAGTTTATAAAGTCAATCCTGAAACCAAGGTGAGTCATTAGCAACCTCAATTACATCCAGCTGATTCTGTCATAAGCCTTTGACAAGTCAATTTTGACAATGGCTCCTTTTTTCCTGCTTCTTTTAAGACTATGGAGGGTTTCTTGGGCTACCCCAACAACCTCATGAATTTTCCTTCCGTCCAGGAAGCCAAATTGTTCCAAAGAGATATTTTTAAAGAGAAAAGGTTTCAGGCGAGAGGCTATCACTTTAGAAATGCTCTTCTAGATACAGGTGCAGAGAGAAATGGGATGAAAGTCATCAAAGGAGACTGGATGTTCTTTTTTAGGGATAAGAGCTAATAAAGTAGCATTGAAAGGCTGATAAATTGAGCCTGAACTGCAAGACTCTTCCACCACCTCTACCAGATCCTCCCCTAAGGATTC
The DNA here is from genome assembly GCA_034641835.2 of Pinus albicaulis. Taxonomy (NCBI): domain Eukaryota; kingdom Viridiplantae; phylum Streptophyta; class Pinopsida; order Pinales; family Pinaceae; genus Pinus; species Pinus albicaulis. The sequence continues at coordinate 51,994 of JAXQQM020072462.1, forward strand.
AAAAAAATGTTGAAAGAATTCCATCGTTCATCCATCAGGTCCTGGACTCTTATCTTTCTGCATTGATTTTAGGATACCTTCCACTTCCTCTTTTGTAACCGGCTCCATAATGCTATTATTTCCTTCCTCGTCTATGTAACTAGGAAAGAATTGAGACACCCTGATTACTTCAACAATGGAAGCCTCCGTTGTGGCTCTGAACAGGGATTTAAAATGATTTACTCCTAGGGAGGAAATATCTTCAAAAGATCGAGCCAAACCACCATTCTCCATCTGCAGTTCCCATATGGTAATTATGTTTTTCCTTCCTTTAGCATAGTTCTGGAAGAACTTGGTGTTTTCATCACCGGCTAGAAGCCAGATAACCCTACTTTTCAAATGCTAACTTTCTTCTCTTTCCAGCAAAATTTTCTTTCGAGCTATTTCCAGATCCCTTATTTTGTTTCTTGAATCAACATTGGAATATCCTGCCCCCTCCGGCCTTTCAAGAAAGTCTAATTCCTCATTGACCTTCCTTAGCTCCTCCTCCTTTAATTTTTTGTGATTCGCCCATTCCCGAGTTGCTTTCTTCATGTTTTTCAGATTCTCCATGAAAATCTTACTCATGTTACCAGGGTCCCTTGGTCTGTCCTTCTTCCATGTGGCGTAGAACAAGGTGTTATAGGACTCATCTTTTAGTTAGGAGGAGTTGAATTTGAATGGAGCACTAGGTTTTTTCTGAGTGCCTTTAATCTCAAGGAAGATGGGGAGGTGGTAAGATAGACCACCCTCCCCGACCCAATGTTTGAATATAGAGGACCTTGCGACCAAATCTTCACTAAGAAGAAACCTATCAAGATTTTTTGCCACCCATTCATCTCCCAGTCTTCTATTCCTCTAGGTAGGTATGGGCTTGATTAAATTTGCATCCACGAGATGTGAGGAAGCCAACTTATTGGTGAAGAGATCTGTAAGTTGGTTTGCCCTCGCAGAGGGACCCCAAGATTCCGATAACCCCAAGGAGAAATTTAGGTCCCCTCCAAAAATGAGATTTGGGTTTTTCAAACAAGATTTGGCGAAAATATTGTTCCAAAACTGCACTCTCTCCGAACAAGGCCCATATACATTGAGGATCAAAATAGGGTGAAAATTTTCATTTGAATACACTTCCATTGCCAGGGAGTTTTCAAAACCCCAGGAAGACAACTCCTTCATTCTCCTTGAGTTGAAACCCATCGCTAATCCCCCTGATCTATCGTGAGCGTCCAAGGCTTGGAACACCCAACCCGAAAACATCCTTGTGAGAAGGCCTTTCACCTCCTCCCCCTGGCCCAAGGTTACTTGGAGCAGTAGAACATCCGGATTGTGGGACTTCATCAATTCCCTTAACGCTAGTTTTTTAGGATGACTAGCCAAACCCCTACAATTGTATGAGAGAATTATCATCGAGAACCCTGGGGGGGTGGCTGTGCTGCTCTAAGCACCCCAGAGAGAGACCTCTGCTTCCCATCTGCAATGTCTATTTTAGCCTTTACTTGAGCCTTGGAAAGGTTCGATTTTTTTCCTCTCAACTTCCTAGGCCCAATCGGGACATGATTAGACTCCAACCCTCCAATGGCTTATCCTTTCCAAGGTTTATTCACTAGATATCTAAGATTGTAGGGAGGTTTTTCAGGAAGACCAGACAGGGAAGGAACATAAGCTGTCACGACATCAGGGGGGAGGCCAAAGAAGATGACAGAATAGACATTATGATACTATCAAGGGATTCAATAATATCATGCATTTGCATATGTTCCATTTGAATGGGCCTGGAGGGACCAGGCTTAGATAAATCGAAAACAAATGAGCAAAAGGATGAACAAAAAGAGGGATTAGAGACAAGAGGCATACCCTCCAGGGGTGATCCTGCAGCCCCGACTTCATTTGGAGGATTTTGTGCCTGGGGGATCTCCAGATCTGGATCCGTTGCATGTTGATTTTGTAGATTTTCCGTTTGATCTAATGGCAAGGATTCATCCATTTCAATACCCGGGCCCTCTACCCCTTCCATCGGATCCTCCTCCAGATCCCTATTCTCTTCTGCGCCAACTGTCGGAATGGACTCTCGGGTAATATTTTTTTGCTTTCTTCTGCGGCGATGTACGAGGGGACAATCCTTTACAAGGTGACCATATTTATGGCACCTGTGACAACGAAATGGTAAATTATCATAGTCCAAAGTCTGGTTGAATTCAAAATATTTATACTTCAGACACATTTCATCTGCTAGTCCTTCTTTGGTATTTAAGTTTACTAGTATTCTGGCCGCACTCAGATCTGTTGATAGCTTGAAGGACATATCAACTTCTAAAAATTGTCCAAGGGTATTCCCAATAGAAAAAAAGGCTAAATCCGTCCAAAATGGCAGAGGGAGTCCTGGGATTTTTACCCATATGGGAGACTCTTCTAGTTTTTCTCTCTAAGTGTCGAAAAGCGGAGTCCATCTACGGAACAAGACCGGCCTCTTCCCAAAACACCAGGTCCTCTCGAGTACCCAATCCAAATGATCTTTCTGCTCGAATTTAATGCTAAACCAACCCCTGGCTAGTGATTATATTTCCAAAGGTTTCCCTGGGGCATCCTTCCATTCCGAGATGGTCCATTCAATGATATAGTTTTCCAAGAATTTTCTTCCGCGGACCTTGCCAACAAGAATGGTCTCAGTTGCTTCCATGACTTCATCGATACGAATGTCTACTCCAAGAACACAATAGGCGCGCTCATCTTTCCTCCTAATGAACTTATTATTTTTCCTTTTCGATCCTGCAAACCTACTTCCTCCTCCTTCCTCACCTTCCACAAGAATTTTGAGCACATCTGGAGCTTTTTCTAAAGGCGACCGTGGCCACCTTCCTTCAGCAGATATAGTGCCTTCCCTATCCAAGACCCCTGCTACTACCTTCCTAGCTTCCGGGCCTAGACCCTCCTGTTGTCTAGCTCCTTTGTGACTATCCGAGAGTTCTTCTACTTCTCCTTCTTCTACCAAGGGTGAAGTAACCCTCTCATATCTTTTGCTTGAATGACCCAAATTCCAGGAGGTTCGAGGCAAACCCTCTGCTAAGACCGGACCCGTACTAGCTGCTTCACTTCCTTGCAAGAAAAAGAAGTTCTCCAAGAAACTAAACCCCTTACACTGCGTAGGGTTTCTAAACAAAAAAGAGTCTTCCCAAGGACAACCTCGACTCAGATCCAGACCTATTTTCCCTTCTTCACTAAGAGCATTCAGTCCCATAGAACCCTGAAAACCATAACTAGCAACAAAGTCTTCTAACCCTCCTGTATATATCCGAATAGAGGAAATACCTAACACCGAAGAGATTGGTAGGGTTTGCAAATTTTTCTGATGATGGCCGCCTCCGACACAATCCAGAGAGGCTGCTGTAGAAAACGGTCCTTTTGTGCCTCCTGCCTTCCACACACAGTTAAAGGTACTATGCAGACTTTCTTCTAACAATGCAGCCCCATTCAATAGACCTCGAACTCCTCCTGAATTAGTGGATCTCGGCTCTACCTCTGCAATGGACGGAAAGAATAGGTCCAAGTTTTTCTCCGACACCTCGTGTCCCCAGCAAGTGAGTAGGTCTTCAGGCGCCGACTCAACATCCACGTGATCCCGTTCGAAACCCATTGCTAAGACAGGATTTCGATCTTAAACCTACTCCATGACAATGCAGAAACCACACCTGCACATAAACCCTATGCCTGAAACTCTGTCTAGCGAAAAAGTTAGGGTTTGGAATGAGAACCTCCATCCTGACCTTGGTTAGCCAGATGCAGTCTTGGAGAATCCCGTACTACCCGTGTCCTTCAACTGTGCAGACAAGTGGTTGCTGGGTTCTGACAAGTCTGAGCGCTTGTCACATCCAGAGCCTCCACGCATGTGGGCTCTGAAGCCTGAAACCGACCTGCAATTACTAAAAATTTCCTCCATATCTTTAGTTTTCTTGCTAATGATAACATGAAACAAAAAATTGTTGTCCATAGAACTATCCTTTTTCTTATTTATTATTATTTAGTAATTACTTGTTAAATTTTGTTATTAACATTTTTTACCTTTTGATTTATCATGGTTGTTTGATTTTTTCTTTTTCATGTTTTACCTTCTAACGATCAACTAACCTAACGACTAGTTCCCACATCTCTCAATGATTGATCAGATTTCATATCTCTGTCTTGAGGATGAACCACACTATATGGCTCGAAACTTCAACTACAAAAATCTCAATGAGAGTAATCCAGAAATAATAGAACCAAATAAAACTTTAATAATTGGTCAATATTTTTTCTTAGATCATTATAAGTGAAGAAACAAAATGTACTCTATAATGTAGGTGGATTAGATGTTTAGTATTCACGTTTCATCCATTTGTGATATTTGTATATAATAATTTATAAAAGAAAATTATAAAGTAGCATTTAATTTTTATAAGGTGAAAAGGAAAATGATTCACTACTAATTCTCATAATATTAAAATAAATTAATATAGCTTTATTATAAATGAATTTCTTAAAAAAAATGTGGTTTAGATTTATTTTTATTTTATGAATTGGAGGAATTGATAATTGAGCCGGTTTCATACTTGCGTGACATGGGATCGATTTTGACCGCTACCACTATACCTTTATATGCCTACATATGCCCCATCCACAAACACAGGTAAATTGGGGGATTTGAAGCTAAAACCTCCTAGTACATAACGCTTTCTTTTCAGGATGATCACCAATTGAGTTGCCACCGAGAGCTATTTTAGTATATTTTTCTTAATATTTAAAATTAATAAATTAAAGATGAAGAATCGAGATGAATTTTAATAAATAGGTGTCGTTAATAAAGACTCTTTTTTTTAACCTGAATTAGAAATATATTAAATATTATATCAAATATTTGTTGGGGGTAAAAGTTGTATAGCCATTGCAAAATAAATTATCTATTGGATTTGTTGCTATGGTTGGTCTTCATAATTATGATCATTGATGTACTTGTTTATGTAAAGCATGGTCTTCGTGCTCAAAAGAAAAATTATATTATTCATGAAATTGTCAAAAGAAAAATACAAGACATGTTATTCATGACCTTGTCAAAAGAAAAATTGAAACATTTGAATTTTGTTTTTGACTCCACATGTCCAAGTAAGCCCTCAACTCATTAAGTCATCCTAGTCCTCAATGGGACACATTCCGCCTACTGATCACTATATATATGAGGGATTTGACCTCTTCTCAAGCACCATTCGATCTGATCATCAAGTAAAAGTTTCTTCCATAGTATTCAAAACCCGAATCGATAACCATACTGATTCACCTATGAAACTGGTTTTTGAACCAGAACTGGAACAACCAAACTGGTGAGATCTCAATGAACCGATCTTTAAAAAAATACATGAAATAATTAATTTTTAATGAAAAAAATTATTTTTAAGATTTAAAAATATGTTACCAAACCGATAGAGACAAATATACAAAGTTTGTTCATCTATATAATATGTAAAGGTGAATATATCAAAATGGCATCAAGTGCAATACATATCAACAACAAAATACATAATTAATGAGGCCCTAAATGGCCTATAGAGTCCAAAAACAATGCTACGATTTATGGGGCCACTGGCCTACAACAAGTCTATATATCAGTGGTCAACATGATCACTCCTCGTCATGATCAAACTCATCACCACTACTAGACATGGAATCATCATTATGAGCTATATAAACATCATCTAGTTCTGAGACTAAGGACTCCTCAGACTCCTCTACAACCTCAATAGTAGTAGTAGCAACAAAAATAGACATCAAACCTACAAAACACTAATCAACATGGTCATTCATGAAACTCAACATTGATTCAACACTACTAGAAATGGGATCATCACCAATAGCTACATAAATATCATTTAGCTCAAAATATTTAGACTTGGATTGTTCAACCTTATAATATGTTAGAAATTGAAAAAGTTTAACATGGCTAACCAATGATTCATCTCCTCAAAAGTTTGAGTGAAGGGTTCATCTCCTCAACCTTATAACATGGTAGAAAAATCTTAGAATTCCTAAACAATTATTTTAATTTGAGTGAATGGTACATTTTTGTTAAGGCCATGACAAAGGAGTGTAGCAAGCAATACCACCAACATCAACGACGTTCAACAATCAATGCCACCAACATCAACGAAGTTCAAGAATCAATGCCACCAACATCAAGGTACTAAAAGGGCTTCATGATCTTTATCAAATGTCAATCTCTTGCCCTCATGCATAGCATAATCAATTGGAAACATTGCAATCCCCTAAATCTTGAAATCCTAAGAGCCATTAAGTATGCTGGATTTTTAGTGATATCTAGAAATCTAGTTTATCCATATGAAATCCAATGAGGTCGAAAACCACTTTCAAACATCTTAAGTCGTTGCATGGTAATGTTAAAAATTTAAGTAAAAGGATGAAAATGAAAGATAAATGAAATATCACTTATTGCCAACATTGCTAGGCTTGAGAATCTTGAAATGTGTAAGGAAAATGAGAGGGGAGGCATCCTTTTAAATGCTTGAAGGGGTTGTTTTTAGAGGGAAATATCCCCTAGTTTCCCTCAAAACCACTTAGAAAATCCAAAAAAAAACTCACATGTAGTCGATGGATGAGTTGGTAATGAACCAATCGTTTTAAGATGAAACCTACCGATTTATAGCCGGTTCATGTAAAAAACCTAGCATGCACACATAAAACCATTTTTTCTAACAGTTAGGTACCTTCACCTAATGAACCCCTTGTGAAACAACCGATTTGACTCATTTACGTTTCAAAACAGACAATTTTGAATATTATTGTTTCTTCTAGGCATATGAACGAGGTTAATGAGAAAAACGAAGATATCAAGTAGAAAATCAAAAACCTTAAAGTGCAGGATGAATCTCTGTGAGGAATCCAAAGTTTCCATGGTTATTCTCTGTGCTAAGAGGATGGAATTCTATGTGCTAAGAGACAGAAGTTTTGTGGTTATTCTATGTGCTAAGAGGCCAAAGTTATGTGGTTATTATTTGTGCTAAAAGGAAAAAAACACGTCGTATTTCATTGTGGTCAAGGTTGAACTCCTATGGAAAATAGGTCAAACTTCAAACCTATGTGGTAGACCCCTTAACTGAGGTGACTAGGGGATATTGTGAAGGCTTTGACTTAGAATCTTGGTGGAAAACTTTGTTGGTTCATTTTTCTATTGCCTTGACTTGGATGTCTCTCTTGTTAACTTGATTCTTAAGGAAAGTTTGTCGGGTAACCCCACCCCCCCCCACCCAAAGTGGATTTTCCTAAGGTGAACTCTTTTGTTCTTGTGTGGTTCTCTTTATTTTGTGATGTATAATAAATGTCAAAAAGATCAATCTAAGGGAAATAACAAGAAACAATTATCAATTTAGAGGACTATTGAAAAATCAACATTTCCTACCTAGACTGGGTGGCAGCATATAAAAAATCAAAGCTATGGATTGCAATATACAATTTCTCCCTGGAATGGACACAGGGGCATTACAATATTCTAGAGTCGCTAACTTACATGATCTCAAATATATACCAGTAATACATAAATCATTACATAACATTAGAACTAAGATTATTTAGCTCCATCATCAAGGGAAACATGCCCTAAAACCAAGCAGTCAACACTAACCATTTGACAATTCTGAGAAATTCAAAGCAATGGAAACATATGCCACCAGAGTTAGTCACATCTTGATTGGCCTTGTGGTTTAGTTCTTCCATCATCCATATGAGTTGCACCAACCCATCCTTCATTTTTATAATTCTCACTTGCAGACCAATAATAGCCTCCAACGCAGTTGTGGAGGAAACACCATTCAGTTACTAGTTTTTCCCTATTCGTTTGATGTTTTCATGCATGGTTTGAACGCTTTCGTTGAGACCTTGAAACATGGTGCCTTGAAACACTGATCCATGAACGTGTACGATAATGAGATTTCCTCTTCTAGTTGAACCTCAAAATCATATCCAAGCAGGGGTTGGTCCACCCCTTGATCCTTTCACATGGTACTTAGGTTGGCTTGGGCCTTACGAATGGAATTATTCACGAAGAGTTTAGGGGATAGGGAAAAATAAGATCTCCTTCCCACACTTGAAAACTCCTTTTTCTATGAGGCCCCCCTCATTTGCAAGGCGGGCAACCTTCTAGTTATTATGACGATGAACATGGAAAAAAACTTTGGTTTTGAAACTTTCAAGAGCTTGATAGATCTTTTTGATGATATTTTGAAGCTTGAAATCTAGCGAAATGGAGTTATTGATAAGAAGGTTTATAAGGATTTCTAAGTCCCCCACGATAGTGATTACTTGATAAATCTTTTCTTTTTGTCAAAGTGGAGATTTTGTAAAAGCGCATAGGCTTATGCTTGGTTATCGAGATTTGTTCCTATGCCCCATGCAAAAATATATTCCCATTAATATGCATGGTGAAAAATCAATCCCTTACTCCTGCCGCCCCTATGTGTTGTCAATAAAGACTTGCTCCAAGTGTAAAAGACAAATATTCTACATTCTAGGTAATATTTGAATCCACAAACATGTTTTAGCCCTCATACCTTGTTACGCCGACGTGCATGTCTACTTCAAAATAGGCCTTCCACATTTTTGATTCAATTATTAGTAATTATTAGGTGGATGGTAGAGATTTAACCTATGAAATATGTTGAAATATTCATAGTAGTATTCATAAATCAAGGGTTAAGATTTATCTACAAGTTAGTCATGCTCTTTTAATTAATTAATTAAGGAAAATTCTATATCAACACATGTCATATTGGGCATGTGTTATTGATAAGCCATGGTATTGGCCCATGTTATTGTAACAAAAACTATTAACAAACTAAAAATTTCCATAGAAATGGGGATGAATCTCCATAGTTAAGAATATTGATGCATGTTTTTAAAAATGTATGTATGTTTAACTCATATATTAATTTTCTTACAATTAATGTTATAATTGAGTTACATTTTTTTTTAATACTGTATGATGTATCACGGTGCAAGTGTTTTTATTTTTGTCACAAACTGATGCTTATAGATGTTTATGGTTGTGTTAGTCTTAAACATAGGAACATGTCATGATATTATGTTCGAAGTTAAAGATAGATTTCATAGGTTTTTTTAAAATATAAATATCTTTTATCTATTTTAATGAAGTACATTATTTTTAAATATTACAAATTAGTTATATTGTATTTTCATATTAAAAAATTTACACTAATTTTATTTTAACTTTAATTTATTAAATTGATTAAAATGTTAAAAATTAAATTTGTCTTTTAGCATGGATATTTCCATAGTCAATAAATTTTTGTTGATGAAGACTTTTGGAGAATCGTGTGTAGCGATCGTATGTTTTCCCAACATTTCGGGTGAACCCTTCACCCATCTTCATGGGCTTGAAGCTTACTAATGATGTGAAGAGTGCTATACCCCTATAAATAGATGACAAAATTAAAGTATAACCCTTAGAGGTGGAGAAGAGGGTAAATAAACTAGATAGGAAGGAATCTGATGGCAGGGTCACCTTGCCAAACCCACATTCTCACCACCAGCTATGCATATAAGAAATGCATTTCCATTTTCAAGCTCCAAAAACTCCAATTCTGGTAATTTCATAAACTTTTGCGGAAGCTTATAAATTAAATCTTCAAAGAAGATTTCTTCAACTTCTAATACATCATTATAAAACCACAACCCATATTTTATCAAAAATGCGGAAGCTCTTTTCTTAAAAATCACTCACTATGATTACAAAATCATTACATAATAATCCACAACATATAAATAAATAGATGCTCACGGCTTTTGAATGGCCATTTGACATTTAAATTCCACTTCATTTAATCTTCAAAACCAAGCAAATAATAAAAATCCTACGATCAGACTCTGGTCTAAAACCAAGTCACCAACGATTTTTATTTAACTGTAAATATATTCTTATTTAATTTATTTTTCTCGTTTTTGTTCATTTTTTTATTTAATTTTTTTTTTTTTTTTCGCTCGCTGCATTGCCAACTCTTGGGCTCGGCTCTGCCCTGCTGTTGTTCTGGGCGCGGAGTGGTCCCTCTGGTGTGCGAGGCGCCCTAGACCCGTGTGGTTTCGGCCCACGTATGAGATCCTACCCCTGCGTATTGATATCTCTGGAAGTCGATCTGCGTTTGTGTATGGGGTTGCTTTGATCCCCGGTGCTCATACCCCGACCATGACGAAAGAAGGCGATTCCCTCCAGCCTTCTGACCTCGATGCATTCCGAACTCTTGTTGCTGCAGCAGAAAAGAGGCCGACCTCGGTCTCACAACAAAAGTTTGTTAAAAAGTTGGACAACATCCCCACGGTGTCTCTTCCGGTGGACGATGCTTGCAGTTCAGTGCTAAACCTAGCCAATAGAGGCCTCATCGGCCAGTTTACAGGGCTATGGCCATCCCCGAAAGCAGTAGATGATTGGGTCAAACGAAACTGGACACCTCTGGTCAAGGAAGGAATAAAAAGCCATTTTGTAGGCAAGGGGTTCTTTGTCTTCGTGTTTGACAGTGTGGAAGACCGAAGCTTGATCTTCAGAAATGGGCCATATTTCATGGGCCCCCAAGGGTTATATTTGAATAAATGGTCTCCAGATTTCGACCCTGCACAAGATGTGCCCACAGCCGTGCCTGTATGGGTGCGTCTCCCGCACCTCCCTCTTCACTGCTGGAGTTAGAGCTCATTGCAATCCATCGGCAATGCCCTTGGCAGGTATATTGATCAGGCCCCAAGGAAGGATCAGTTCTCCTGCGCTCGCATCTGCGTGGAAGTTGATTTGGAGGTTGGACTCCCCGAAGCCATCAAACTCTCGGTGGTAGACTGGACGCACATTCAAGAGCTCGATTACGAACAACTGCCCTTTAAATGCCGACACTGCCATGAATATGGGCACTTTGCTAGATACTATAAAAAAAAATATGAGGAAATAGCAGAGAAAGAGAAAGGCGAACAATGGAAGCAAGCAAAGAGAACAGCAAGCAGTAGACAGAACAAAAAAAACAAATCAAAAAAGACTGGGACCAAAACAGGGCAAGAAGACGCAAGTAATCAAAACAGTGGAAGTAGGGAAGCCAACAGCATTGCAGGAGATAAAAACCCCTTCGAATCTCTAACACCACCGTCAGATCCTCCAGAGGTCGAGCAGGAAGATCTACCACAACTGAACAATGCAGATAATCAAGAGCCAGGTAATATTCCAAACCCGATCCCTAGCAACACTTCTTCTCCTTCATATGCTGACATTATTAAACAAAAGAAGAAGAACCTAGAAAACACGAGATCATCTGATGATGAAACCTTTGAAAGGCCATCAAAAAAAGTGGGAAGAAGAACAAACAAGGAAACCAGGGAAGAAGAATCAGAACGGCAGAAAACCCTAGGCAGTCAAACTACCATTGAAATGACCCTCGGGAGAAATACAAGACCAAGGGTGTCCAAGGGAGGAGGTCGCACCCCATCAAGTGGTAAATGATGCAGCTGGTCTCTTGGAATTGTAGGGGTCTGGGTAATCCCAATAAGGCAGAGGCTATCAAAGACTTACTAAAGCTGGAAACCGTGGACATTCTTATGCTCCAAGAGACCAAAATAGAAGGGGAAACCCTTCTAAATACTAGCATTATGAAATGGAAATATGATACAGGAAAGGCTGTCAGTGCAAGGGGCTCGGCCGGAGGTATAGGCACATTTTGGTCAAAAAACTCCTTCTCTTTAGAACGATTCTCCGAGACCCAACATTGGATCTATACAGAACTGTGCCACACTGCAAGAAACCTCACCCTTGCTCTGTTTAACATGTACGTCCCCGTCCATTATGAAGAAAAGAGAGAGTGCTGAAGGTCACTCTTGGATTATATAGAGCATATTAATCCTTCAAATATAGTCATAGGTGGTGATTTGAATATAATCCTAGACCCCAAAGAAAAAAGAGGAGGGATTTACTCTAGGGATCCTTTCATCAACACAGTGGAAAATCTTATTTTGCAGTGGGATTTAATTGACTTCAAACCAGTGAAAGGAAAATACACCTGGACTAACAACAGAACAGGAGAAAATCATATCTCAGCTAGGCTGGACAGATTCCTCATCAGCAGCTCATTAATGATGGACAACAAAATAGTTTTCTCTAAGATCCTCCCAAAGCTCACATCAGACCATAAGCCAATCCTCTTATGTCTGAAAGAAGAAGAAGATCTAGGCCCCCTTCCATTTCGATTCAGTCCTCTCTGGGCCGGAAAAGAAGGTTTCTTTGAAACAGTCCAAACAACATGGAGGATTGAAGTTTCCGGATCCCCAAGCTTTGTGTGGGAACAAAAAATGAAAAACACAAAAAAATCTCTTAAAGATTGGATAAAGAAATCCATGAAAACCCCTACTAGGCAAAGGAAGGAGGCAGTTCTTCTGTTGGAAGGATTACAATTCGAAATGGAGGAGAAAGATCTCTCTTCCACAGACTTAGCCAACGAAAAAACTGCCCAAAGGAATACATACAGCTCTTTCAGAAATGAAGAGGAGCATTGGCGTTTAAAGTCTCGAAGTCTGTGGCTTAAATCTGGGGACAGAAATACCACTTATTTCCATAGACAGTGCAGGGCACGTCTCTCTCGTAACCATATTGCAGAAATTACCTCCTCTAATGGACAGGTGTATAAAGGTTTTGCACAAATCAAAGAAGCAGCAGTAAATCATTTCCAGAACCTCCTTAGTGCAGAAAGAAATGGGAGCGAGGAGGATGCATTAGAGTTTCTCACAAGCATTCCAAAACTAGTCAGCATGGAAGATAATGATTCTCTGATGAGCCCAGTCACGGAAGAAGAGATAACTAATATAGTCTGGTCCATGGAACCAGACAAAGCTCCAGGACCTGACGGATTCTCAGTGCATTTTTATAGAATCTGTTGGGAGATAATCAAATCTGATCTCTTTAGAATGATAAGGGGAATCTTGAGGAAGGAAAAAGTTGGAGGCAGAATTAACTCCACCTTCCTCGCTCTAATCCCCAAGGAAACAAATCCTGGCTCCTTTGATAGATATAGGCCAATCTCACTCTGCAATTCATCTTACAAGATCGTGGCCAAACTACTAGCTAACAGAATTAAGCCCCTCCTTCAAAAACTCATCTCTCCGGCCCAAGGGGGATTTGTGAAAGGCAGACAAATCCTGGACAACATCATTCAAGTTCAAGAAGCCCTACACTCCAGTCATTCACGGAAAGAACAAGGTATGATCATAAAACTGGATATGTGTAATGCATTTGATAGAGTTAATCGTTCTTTTCTGTTCAGGGTTCTTGCTGCCTTTGGTTTCAGTCAGGAATTCATAAATCTCATCAAAGCTTGTATTGAGAATATCTGGATCGCCCCAATGGTGCATGGAAGACCAACAGATTTTTTCTTAGCCACCAGGGGATTGAGGCAGGGTTGCCCTCTTTCTCCCTTTCTTTACATACTGATGGATGATTCATTGAGCAGAAAGTTGACACAGGAGAAACAAATAGGCACCATACCTGGGATAAGAATTGTGCAAGGCATCGCTCCAGTGAATCACGCGCTCTTTGCTGATGATTCACTCCTGCTTGGGGGTGCTTCCTTGAGAATTGCCAACTCCTTCAAGACCATTCTTCAAAAGTTCTGCAGCATCTCTGGAGCGCTTATCAGTGAGAGGAAAAGCGCTGTTTATGGATGGAATACAGACCAAAAAACAATTGACAGGATTTCCAGTGAATTGGGGTTCAATGGTTACGCAGTCTGGGACAAAATAAAGTATCTCGGACTCCCATTATCGATGGGATCCAACCGAAATCACATGTGGGAGGAGGTGATTTCTAAGTTCAAAAAAAAGATCACAGCGTGGGGTGGTATTTGGCTCACCACAGGCGGCAAACTCACCCTTATTTGATCTGTTCTTTCAGCTCTGCCAACATTCCAAGCCTCTCTGCTGATGGCTCCAAGACAAATCGCAGATCGTATCTCCTGTCTCATGCGAAATTTTCTGTGGAACGGTGGGCGGGGTAACAACAATCGCTTCCATTTAATTAATTGGGATACTGTGAAGCGACCATTGGTTGAAGGCGGACTCCAAATCCGTGACCCCCAGCAAGCTAACTTAGCCTTGGGGTGTAAACTACTGTGGCAGCTCCTAATCGATCCTTCCCATCCTGTCAGTCAGATCCTAAATCTCAAGTATCTCAAAAATCAGTCGATCATCTCCTTCAACCCAGAGAATTCACCCAGAGGAACGCAGGCTTGGAAGCTCTGCAGCAAAGCAATTGATTTCTTCAGAACTCATCTGTATAAAATCCCAGGGAATGGCAAAAATACATCGCTGTGGAGAGATCGAATCATGGGCCATCCTCCTCTTTCAGCTAACAATGAAATTGCAGACTTAAGAGATTGGTTAAGTTCAAAAGGAATTTGAAAAATCGAGGATATTGCAGATTGGGATCACAATGGAAATTGGCAGAGTTGGACTTTGCCTAATACCCCAGCGCACTTAAAAAACCAGTTAAATGTTCTTACAGCTGCAATTACAGACTTTACTCCAGTGCACAAGGACGAGGAAGATTCATGGGGATGGGGAAAGACAGGGGTGTACACAGCCAGACAAGGATATTTACAGTTGCAAGGTAAAAAGGATTCTCCGCATCCGGAAACAATGTGGAAACTGATCTGGGAAAATTTTAGCATTCCCAAGATTAATTTCTTCTTTTGGACTTTGTTCCACAACAAAATCCTCACTGGAGAAAATTTGTGCAGAAGAAACATAGCAGGCCCTCACCGATGTGTTCTCTGCAAAAACGCATTGGAAACCTCAGACCACATGTTCATCGAATGTGAGTATGCTCAGAAGGCCTGGACTATCTTCTTGACAGGTCTGAATGTGAGACCCCCAGCACACTGTTCGATCATAGACATGTTCTCGTCTTGGAAAGCTCGATACCCCTTCAACATTGTTGACAAATCTCTTTGGCATAAGGTGTGGAATGCAGCTCCAAAATATGTATGCTGGAAGTTGTGGCTTGCTCGGAACGAAATTGTCTTCAATCAAAAAGAAATGACTGCAGATATTGCTGCGGAGCAGGCCAAGAAACTATTATTAGAAACTCTGAGACACTCCATAGTCAAAGATGATAGTTCCCTCCGAAATGAAGAAAGGGCATGGCTGGATGGCTTCTCCCCCATGCCCAGACCTCCAGCATTCATTCGCCCAAATCACAAGGAAAAATGGCAGATTCGAGACACTTTGGACAGTTTTCAGAAGTGGTGGAAATCACAAGGAAAATGCACTATCTTCTTCGACGGAGCCTCAAAAGGCAATCCAGGCAGGTCAGGAGCTGGAGGGGCTATTTATTTTCCGAATGGGAAAAAAGAGGACTTCAGTTGGGGACTTGGGCTAAAAACCAACAATCAGGCTGAAGTCCTCAGTCTTTTAAAAGCTTGTCAACCGGCCAGGAAAGAAAATCTAAGTGAAATTTTAGTCTTTGGAGATTCAGAGCTGCTGGTAAAATCCCTAATAAACAAGAAAGGACTCAAGGATCCAGCGCTAAATAAGCAGCTTGCAAGAGTGAACAGACTCCTGAAGGATTTCTCCTCAGCTCAAATCTTCCACATCCTCAGAGAATTAAACACAGAAGCAGACAGACTGGCAAATATAGGATGCAGTCTAGAAAAGAGCATGATCAGCATTAATGCAGGAGCATTGAACATGGAAATTATCCCCTAACTGGACAAGGCGTTCATGTAAAATCAGTGAATTGTAATGTTTGAAGCAGTGAACTGTAATGTTTGATTTGGCTTTGGCCATCCCATCTTTATCAATAAAAATACCCATTTCAGTTTAAAAAAAAAAAAAAAAAACCAAGTCACCATCATAATTAAATATGCACCCTTCACCTCTTTAGCTTACCAAGCTTGATAAACTCATCAACGCATGCATTTTGGTTATGGCATTTTACATAACACTCAGATTTTGATTAAAATCAAATGTCAACATAAAACAGAATTCGACCACAACTCACTATTGATTTGGCACACATAATATAAAACCATCGCATAATGCAATGACCTTACCTTTCCCATCGATGGCATTCACACCATCACTCTCAAATTGGCACGTTGTTCCTTAAACTCCATCACATTCTAGTTTTGAATCTTTGACACCAAATCGACATCGATTTATGCAATTCGATGTCCTTTCTTCCATGAGTGCAACTTAATAGCATGGTCGTACAACAAATTGATCTTTCAGACCACGCGTTCTCCTATTTACTGTTGTGAATTGGCTTCCATGATTTCGGTTACAGGCAAACAGAGTTTCAAGACAGATTTAACATATTCAACTGCTTTATGCATTTGCTCATATATGCTTCACTATTCGATTTCAGTTCGTGGTTTCACACAGAAACTCCCATGACATCGCATGGCTTTTAAAATGACATTTCCATTTACCAATTTCTGAATTTGAATTCAGATTTCTTTCCGTATCATCAATCCTTCACGTTTATATTTTCATTCAACATTGCTAATAATTACTACACAATCAAACCTCTGATCGATTACCTGTACTCTGGGCATTCGGTTCATTCCAGCATTTGTGCAACTCCATCTTCGTATTTGGGGTGGCTTCGAAATATAATTTCTTCATAGGTATTTGTATAGATTAACGCCAAATATGTTTATAATAAACACTTAATACAATTACACCTTCACCTCTGAATGAACTACTCGATTCGGGATTATGGAGTTTTCATTTCACTGCATGTAACCGATCTTTTGTGATTGATACGATTTGTATAACTTCTCCCATCATAAAACCACTCCTCACGCACGCATTTGACCATGGAACGCTCTCACAACTTTCTAACGTAACTTTCAAATTGCATCTAAACGCATTTACCGAAGTCTTTCACTAGACTTTACCTGCACTCTTGGGTTTAGCCTTGGCTCCTTCGACCCTTTCAGCGTTCGATTTCAACTGATATCAATCCAGGAAAATGGAGCTTCCCACACTGATTCAACTATATTAAATGACAAAGATTTACAAGCTGCGTTCTTCAATGAAAATTCAATCATTATCAATTCCCTTTAATGCTTTCACACAAGTAAAAAAAACGCAGGCAGTCTATACATAGAGATAATTGCATTAATAACACTACCGCCATTTTCTCTTATTTATAAACCATCGAATTATGATTTGATTCAATCGATTTCACAAAGGAACAAAGTTCGATCTTTATAGACCAAGAATTGACCAAGATTAAAACGGTTTTCTATTTCTTGTGTCACGGTGATGATTTGTAAACCTCTCCGGGTCTCTTCCAAAATTTGTTGCATTCAACATAAAATCAACATAATTAACATCAATGCTTCCTCAATTAATCATTAACATAACCAAAATCGATATAATCAAAGCTGAATTAACCTTCTTCAATCTGATCGATCCTACAATGATCGATCTTTCTCAAATTTATCTCAATTCTCTATTCCACATAGAGTCACTGTTTCAGCCATAACATAGAGTTTCATCATGCACATAATTCAGAATAATTTCCTTCATAAATAAACATGAAATTACTTACAGGAAACCTTGTTTCTTGCCTGATATTCAAATCATTGGCCCTTCTTACAATTGCCTGGAGGCTTGACAAACAAAAACTCTATTTGTCTTCTTCAACTCCTATCTCCTACCTCTCTTTCTATTCTTTTTATTTTGCCTTTAAGGCTTATTAATTTATAAAAATTTGGATGAACCAATTTAGGTTCAAATCCCTTTAATAACTCAACAAAGTCCTCAAATATCTCAACACCCCTACAATCTAGATTTTATCCCTAAAATCTTGAAACCAAATCTAACTTTGGCTTCATAATTAATTCTTAGATATCTCAAATCTAATTTCTCTCATGTTCTCCAAATCATTTGGGAACATTAACAAATCCTCACAATAATTAATTAAAATCTCTCAAAAATCCCATTAATATTCACATAAAATTAATATTTTCTCACAAACATAAGACCCCCTAGGGTTAATAAAATACAAAGTATTTTCCTGAATCTAATGCTCCTGCATCAGAATCGATGATTAAATCTGATTTTAATTCTTTTTAATTAAAATCAGATTTAATCTTGGATTCCTTCCTATCTAGTTTATTTACCCTCCACTCCAACTCCAAGGGTTATACTTTAACGCCATCGTCTATTTATAGGGGTCTAGCACTCTTCACATCATTAGTAAGCTACAAGCTCGTGAAGATGGATGAAGGGTTCACTTGAAACGTTGGGAAAACATATGATCACGACACACAGTTTTCCATACGTCTTCATCAACTATAAATTTGTCTTTCTAAAATTTAATTTAGTTTAGCACAATAATATAAATATAAATTATATATTAATATTTTATATTAATTAAAGCAATATAAATATAAATTTTCAATTTTTTTTGTACACAAATATTTTAAAAGACTCAAAGGATTTTAGCTCTAGTGGTTTGGTGAACAATTTGTTTCCTAACTGCTTAGGTTCAAGTCTTCGAAGACATATAGTGATTGATGTGGCATTTATGAAACAATTATATCTATTGTGACTAGCCCATTCTTGACATTTATGAAATAATTATATTTGATGTAATAATGGTAAGAAAAAATTCTCGTTTCAATTAAAAAAAATTATTTTCAAGGAAATTATAATTAGTATAACTTAATTCTTGTGCATTTTGATATATATGGGGTTAGTTTTACCCTAAATCTTATAGGAATTGCTTAGAATTGTGTTTTGAATTATGCACTTCCTAAAATCTAAATTGGAATTGCATATTTGACCTATGTTGTCTATACAATCTATCTCATAGGTTTTTAAAGGCAAAAATTATGTAATCTATTTGATATTTTGATGTAATAGTGGTAGACAAAAATTCTCGTTTCAATTAAAACAATTTACTATTAATGGGATTATAATCGATATAGTTTAATTTTTGTGCATTTTGATATATATATATATATATAGTCAATTTTACCTTAAATTTGATAAGAATTACTTAAGATTACATGTTTGAATTATACAATGTATATAATCCAAGATGGAATTGCATATTTAATCTATGTAGTTTATAAAATTTATAATATGGATTTTTAAAGTCATCACATCTATTTATACATTTAAATTATTTTTAAAAACACTCAATTTATTTATACATTTAAAAACATTTAAACAAAAAAAAATACTGTTGAAATTTGTATCGCCTTGCAATGAAAAAAAAAACCATAACCTAGAAAACTTAAATTATGCAATTACAATTTCTATATATTTTAAATATAAAAATATATATCTTTGCTATTTTTTTTTTTTAAATCTAATATTTATAAATCAATTGTAATTAATATTATTTATAAATTTGTGTGTAAACTAATAAGAATAATTATAAAATTTAATGGCCAGATCAATGGGAGGGCATAGTGAGTAATAAATGATATTTTATACTACAAGGCGAAGAAAAAAAAAAACGCAGCGCGCACTCATCTCTCCTTTGCATCGATTAGGTCAGGGGTCGCAGCGTGGTCTGTGCCGCCGCCATGGGTGTGCCAGGGGGTGGGGAGCCCTCTCCCCCCCCCTCCAAATTCTTCTGCAGATGCATTTCAAAACCTTCTGTCGCAGAAAGGGAAAAAACGTCCAACACCTGAAGTCCCGAAGTTCATCAAAAAACTTGAAGAAATACCAGAGATTGCTCTGCCTGAAGAACAACCGATCAAAATCGCTCTTGCCTTGGCTAACAGAGGTTTGGTCGGGCAATTTATGGGTCGATGGCCATCAACAAAATCGACAGATGAATTGGTTCAACGAAACTGGAGGCCCCTGCTGATGAACAACGTGATCTGTTATGCTGTCGGTAGAGGATATTTCATATTCAAACTCACTACCAAGGAAGACCATGACCTGGTGTTTAGAAATGGTCCGTATTTCATGGGAAATCAAGGCCTTTTCCTGAACAAATGGACCCCTGACTTCGACCCTTCAGTCGATGTCCCAAAGGAGGTTCCTGTTTGGGTCCGGCTCCCCAACCTGTCGATCCACTGCTGGAGCTTCCACTCCCTGCAAAATATTGGAAACGGGCTGGGTCGCTTCATTGACAAAGCTGACAACAGGGGCCAATAAACCTGCGCAAGAATCTGCGTGGAAGTTGTCTTGGAAGTTGGTTTGCCGGAAGCCATTAAACTTACAGTTGGAGATTGGCATCACTTCCAGAAACTGGACTACGAGCAATTTCCTTTTAAGTGTAGAATCTGTCACGGGCATGGTCACTTCCAACGAAACTGTCCTAAAGCCCCATCAGGGGACAAGGTGGAAGAAGAAGGATGGAAAGAGATAAAAAAGGGAAAGGTAGTCTCAAAGCCTACTGAACAGAAAAAATCTGGAACAATGGGGAAACCCCAGTCCAATTCACAGACCAAACCAATCACAAAAGAAGGCCCCCCCTCAGTTGAAAAGGTGAATGCCATAGAGAATCACGAAGAAACTGAAGACCACTCGAATAAACTGAAAGAAACCGAAGAAGAATCAATTGTTCCTCTAGCAGCTGTTGATCAAAGGGGAACCGAAGGTATTGAGGAGCACATCAGTCTAGCCTCTGACTCTGGGGAAGAGTCAGAAGAGAGAGACTCCGAATCAGACAGCTCGCAAATCACTCCTATCAAGTCGGCTAGGGGTCGGAAATCCAAGAAGAAACAGAGAGAGGAGAAAACTTATCTGGACGTCCTCCAAGGCTCCCAGAAAACTCTCAAAGGAATGATGAACACCAGATCCGGGCGCAAGCATAGCAGGGCTCCAAAAGGAGCCACCACCTCCCAAGTCAGTAAATAATGAAGTACGTCTCCTGGAATTGCAGAGGGTTAGGCAGCAAGCTGAAAGAAGAAGCCCTGAAAGACATTGTTAGGATGCATTCGCCTGAAATCCTTCTCATCCAGGAGAAAAAGATAGAGGATAATCTGCTCCTCCAAACTAGCAATACATTCTGGCGTAAAGGTCCCGGAAGAGCTGTCAATGCTAGAGGCGCCTCTGGCGGGCTTGCCTCCTTCTGGGACAACTCCAAATATGATTTGATTCATGAAGAAAATTGTCCTCATTGGATTTTCATTCAGCTCCTCCACAAAGACTCTGGTCAACAAGTAAGTATGTTCAATCTTTATGCTCCGGTCCTTCCAGCGGAGAAAAAATATTTCTGGGACTCGCTTCAGTCCTTTCTTTTATTGCACAAACCAGAAAACATCATTATTGCAGGTGATCTGAATGTTACTCTAGCCATTGATGAGAAAAAGGGGGGTTCCCCAGTTAGGGACCCAGCTAGAGAATGGGTGGAAGACATAATGCTTGACTGGGATCTGGAGGATATCAAGCCTTCTGCTGGGAAATACACTTGGACTAACAAAATATTAGGGCCCAACCACATAGCTTCTCGTCTGGACAGATTCCTTGTCCAATCCTCTTTCCTCACATGTGGTCTAATGGCCTCTTCTAAAATCCTTCCAAACTGCACTTCTGATCATAAACCCATTAGCCTCGAGCTCTCCCTGGATGGAAACCTTGGTCCAATTCCTTTTAGATTCAGTTCTTTGTGGATTCAGCAAGATGGTTTCCATGAGGTGGTTTCAGAAGCCTGGAATCGGGAGGTCCTGGGATCCCCAGTCTATGTGTGGGAAGAAAAATTGAGGGGTCTTAAAAGAAGACTCAAGGAGTGGGATAAAACTCTGAAAACACCCACTACCAAGAGAAAATATTCCTTATAAAACCTTGCTGCCCACCAATCAGCAATGGAGAATTCTGTTGTTACTCAAAGTCTGCTTCAAAAAGAAGTTGAGCTGCAAAAAAATCTCCATAGAGCTAGTAGGGAAGAAGAGGAGTACTGGAGACAAAAATCCAGAAACTTATGGTTACAGGCCGGCGACAAAAATACCAACTTTTTCCATAAGCAAGCCGAAGCTCGCGAGCAATTCAAATCTATTTCAGAAATTCGCTCCCATGATGCTGTGGTCAAAGATTCTGAAGGCATCAAAAGAGCTGCTTTCACCTTTTTCAAAGAGCTTTATACGGCACCTGAAAACCCTCCTATAGACTCCCAAGCCTACCCATTTGATCTAATTCCTCATTGTGTTCATGATTCTATTAATACTATGCTGACTGCTCCGATCAGCATGGATGAGCTCAAGAAGGCTTTGGATTGCATGGAGCCGGATAAAGCTCCTGGGCCTGATGGGTTCAATGCCAGGTTTTTTCAGACTTGCTGGTCTATAATTAATAAAGACCTTTTGAGAATGGTCAATAAGTCTCAATCATGTTCCAAGATCGGAGGCAGCACCAACTCGGCCTTCCTTACCCTGATTCCGAAAGAGAAAGGAGCTTCAGATTTTGGTAGATTTCGACCCATTTCACTGTGTAACACAAGTTATAAACTGATCACCAAAACAATAGCCAACCATCTCAAGAATATTTTGCCGGACATCATTCCAGAAAATCAAGGAGGTTTCATCAAAGGGAGAAAGATTCTGGACAATATTGTGCTGGTGCAAGAAGCAGTTCATTCAAGTTGCCACCGAAAAGAGAAAGGAATGGTGATAAAGCTCGATTTGGAAAATGCCTTTGACAGGGTGAAACATGATTTCCTCTTTGCTGTTATGAAGAAACTGGGCTTCTCAATAACCTTCATAAATTGGGTGAAAGCCTGCATTGCCTCCCCTTGGATTGCGCCGCTGGTTAATGGTCGATCAATAGAGTTCTTCAATGCCTCAAGGGGTTTAAGACAAGGTTGCCCACTGTCCCCGCTCCTCTATGCTATTCAAGCCTCTGTGCTTAG
Source organism: Pinus albicaulis (assembly GCA_034641835.2). NCBI lineage: Eukaryota > Viridiplantae > Streptophyta > Pinopsida > Pinales > Pinaceae > Pinus > Pinus albicaulis. The sequence continues at coordinate 74,900 of JAXQQM020072462.1, forward strand.
CTTCCAACTTGAATGCTGTCAACAAATCCAATATCTGCCAGGCCTCAGAATGGTTCCCAATGTTAAAGATATAAACCATGCCCAATTTTCCGATGATACTCTGCTGCTTGGAGGAGCGAGCATAAATTCTGCAAGATCCTTTAAGAAGGAGTTGGACATCTACAAGGAGGTCTCGGAAAGCAAGATAAACTATTCAAAAAGCACTATCTTCGGCTGGAATTGCTCGATCAAGGAACTGGCTGGCATTGCCAGGCTCTTAGAGATGAAAGGAATTCAGGCTTGGGAGTTTTTTTAAATATCTTGGGATTCCAATCTTCAAATCCATCCCTAAAGTTGCCCACTGGATGCCCTTGCTTGACAAGCTAAAACTCAGAATTCAAGCTTGGGGAGCCTCTTGGCTGAACAATGCTGGGAAGGTTATCCTGATGAAATCTGTTCTCATAAGTATGCCTCTTTATCAACACTCCATTCTGCTTGCTCCCAAAACCTTCCTCGGTAAAATGGACAGTCTGCTGAGAAGATTCCTCTGGGAAGGGGGGAAAAATAATGAAAAAAGACTTCATTTATTCAATTTGGACACTATTAAAAAGCCAATTCTGGAAGGAGGTCTTCAATTGAGAGATCTGGTTGCCCAAAATCTCGCCCTGGGCTCCAAAATTCTGTGGAATATTATTGCTGGGAAGGCTAGCTGGAGTAAGAGAGTCCTGTGGAAGAAATATTTCAATGGACAGCGGCTGAGGTGTTTGGACCAGCCTCCAAAAACCATCAAAGGTTCTCCGGTCTTCAAACTCTGTCTTTCTTCTATGGAGCATTTCAATCACAACCTTTACTGGATCCCAGGTAATGGAAAAAAAATCAGAATTTGGGATGATCCGATCCTTGGTGACCAGCCTTTGAACCAAGTTGAAGGTCTGGCAAACATTAAAATATGGCTACAGTCCAACAACCTGAATACCCTGTGGGACATCTCAACTTGGACGGATGATACTGGAAGACGATGGGACAGTTGGTACCTGGGAGAGATCTCCCATCGGCTGCAGGTTGAAGCCTCGTTACTTTTAGATAAGCTCCAAGGGAAATCTCCGACCAAAGCAACAGCTAAGGACAAAAGAGGGTGGGGCTCCCTCACTGGCAATTTCTCTGTCTCTAAAGGTTACAAAAGTATGACAGTGATTCCTAATGTCCCTCCTGACCCTACTCAATGTAAATTTATTTGGGCCTTTCCTTCGCTCCCCAAAATTGACTTCTTCTGCTGGACGTTAGCTCATAACAGCATTCTCACTAGAGATATTCTGAGAAAACATGGAATGGAAGGGCCCTCCAGATGCCCTCTGTGTGTGTCATAGGAAGAGTCAGCTAACCATCTGTTGTTGTTGTGCCCTTTTGCCCGTGATGTCTGGAGGGGGGTCCTGATGTCAGGGGCTGACAAAGTTGAGCTTCCTGGTAATATTCCAAACCTGCTTCACAACTGGGCCAACTTATCTCCATTCTGTCTCACTAAAAAAAGCCTTCTCAAGACAGCCTGGATGTGGATACCTAAATTCACCTGCTGGAAGCTGTGGTTGGAGAGGAACAATAGACTGTTCAGGGATGAAAAATGTACTCCTGGAAAAATTATCACTAAAATCCAAGCTCTATTGGGTGAGACTTTGGATGCCGAACCTGCAATAAGGAATGAAGCGGCTTTGGACAGTGAGGAGGAGCTTTGGCTCAAAGATCTTGCTCCAAATCATGATTTCAAGCCCTTGCCCCCTGCAATTTCCCATGCTAACTGGGAAATCCGCCTGGATGAACAAGAGTTTATCAAATGGCGTTCTGCATTGGATGAACACTGCGTCTTCTTCGACAGGGCCTCTAAAGGCAACCCTGGAGCTGCGGGTGGGGGTGGGGTTCTTCTGAATCCGGATGGATCAACTGAGTTTCGGTATCAATGGGGGCTGGGCATCGAATATAATAACAGAGCTGAAGCCCTGGCTCTGTGGCAAGGGCTTAATCTGGCTATCAAAAGGAACTTTCTGTCTCTGTCGGTCTTTGGAGACTCCAGGCTGCTCATCCAAGCGCTGAACCTCAATTCGAACCCTTCGCAGATTCACTTAGTTTCCATTTTCAAGAAAATCAGGTTTACTCTAGCCCAGTTCCGAAAAATATCCTTTTTCCATATTTCGAGGCACCTGAACACTCAAGCTGACTTAGAAGCCAATCTGGGCTCTACCCATTACAGAAGATCCCTGTTAGTCAACTCTGATGAGTCTATTTGCACCATTCCTTAATCTTCTAATGGTCGACCTGTACACAAAATTGTTCTCAAAATCCCGTCCTGAAAGTTCGATCCATCTCATGTAGTCAAAGGTTTTGATCCCGGCCTCTATCTGGATCGACATGCCAATGTCTCTTCTGACTTTTTACGACCTCTGCTGTCTCAGAAGCTGGGCAAGCAATAGGCGGACTTTGTCATCTGGCTCTAAGGGTGAAGTTACTCTACAATGGATGTCTGTCAAAGTAAAGAAGCAGCTCTTTGGCTTTAGGCTGGGACTTGCCTGTTTTTCCGGCTGGTTCAATCATTTTAAGGGCGTTCAAAGCCGATTTAATATCCCAGAGCAAAGCCCCCAAGGAACGCTTAAAAAATCCAACATCAGATTCCAATTCTGCAATCAGGAAGATGCAAAGGCTACTCTGGACTATCAAGATCACCACTGCAAGCGTTATGTAGTTTCAATTAAGGTTTCAGACATCATGAGGCTCGATCTCCATGGCGACCTCTCTAGCTATATCAAAGGACGAGATCCTTCATTGTGTAGCAGGAATCTCAGCTTCAGACATTGTTGTAACGCTCCAGTCCGCGGCAGCTGTTTTGTCGCTCGTTAATCTTATTAACCGTTAAAGTCTAAAAAAAAAAATGACTCTCTTAAAATCAATGAGGGTTCTGAGGAAGCATCTCTTCAAAATTCAAACATTCAAAAAGAAAAAGAAAAGTTAACACCCACAACTCCTATATTTGAGCAACCTGCATCTTCATCTACACCTCCTTTTCCTGAAAGACTACAAATTGACAAGGGGGTGGAAAAACAAATCTTGTTGCCTAACTATGATTTTCTAGATGAATTGAAGAATGTTTGTATCAAGATTCCCTTGCTACAAGCCATTCGAGAGATTCCTATTCTAGCAAAAACAATAAAGGATTTGAGTTTCAAAAGACCAAGAAGGAAACTAAAAGACACAAGAAGAATCCACCTGGTAGGAAAGATTGCAGATATTATGATGGGAAAAATTACCATGCAGAAGTATGTAGATCCAGGAAGTCCAATCGTCAAGACACATATAAATGGGATAGAAATTCCAAACACATTGATTGACTTAGGGGCTGCTATCAACATTATGAGTAGACAGACTATGGAACAGCTAAAAATTCCTAATCTTCTTTTTACACCTACTTTACTGCAACTTGCAGATCGATCAATTATCAAACCAGATGGTGTATTAGAATATATTTCAGTCTCCTTATATTCTTGGGAATATCCAGTAGATTTTATGATTTTGACTCCCAAGAGTAATCTAGGAGGGCACCCACTTATCTTAGGAAGACCTTGGATAGCCACAGCTGATGCTTTCATTAGTTGTAGATCTGGGGATATGTACATTTCTAATGGTAATTCAACAAAGAAATTCAATTTGTATCCTCCAGCAAAAGCAATCACAGAAGTAGGAGACAATGAATGGGTTGATGATGAGGACACTATACAACCTGTCTTTACCATTTCTGAAATAAGTGAGGATAGTCAAATTCTGAACACATTAGAAAATTTTGAGATATATTCAAAATATGACCCTACACAATTTCAATTGGAATCTGACATAGAATATTTATTATCAAGGCAAATGTCTCTTTACTCTATGGAAGAGTTTGGTAGTTCTACTATTGAGATTTTTCCAGGAAAAACATTGAATATCAACAAACATTTGGAAAAGTCACAACAAGAAGAACTAACCAAAATCTTGCAAAAACATTCTACTTCATTTGCATGGGAGTATACTGACATGAAAGGTATTGATCCTAAGACTTGCATCCATCATATCTATATTGAGGAAAACAGTAGACCAATCAGACAACCTCAAAGAAGGATGAATCCAAATCTTAGGGAGATAGTGACAGAAGAGCTCCAAAAACTTCTCAATGTAAACTTCATTTATCCAATTTCAGATAGCCGATGGGTTTCTCCTTTGGTTATAGTACCTAAAAAGAATGGTAAATGGAGGGTATGCATTGATTATAGGGAATTGAACAAAGAAACTTTGAAGGATCACTTTCCTTTGCCTTTTATTGATCAGGTATTAGATACATTAGCAGGTAAAAAGTACTTTTCATTTTTGGATGGTTTTAGTGGCTAAAATCAAATTCAGGTAGCACCTGAAGATCAAGATAAGACCACATTTACTTGTCCATGGGGAACTTTTGCCTACCGAGTGCTTCCTTTTGGGTTATGTAATGCGCCCGCAACATTCCAAAGAGCAGTACTAGGAATTTTTTCTGATCTAATCCATGATTGTGTAGAGGTTTATATGGATGATTTTACAGTTTATGGTAATTCATTTGAAGAAGCATTAGAAAATTTGGAAAAAGTTCTTATAAGATGTAAAGAAACAAACCTTTCATTAAGCCGTGAAAAATGCTTTATGATGTTTACTGAAGGTATTGTTTTAGGACATCATATTTCAGGAGATGGGATTAAGGTTGATAGATCAAAAGTTGAAGTCATCTCCAAGTTACCTATTCCAAATTGTCAAAGAGATGTTAGAAGTTTTCTAGGATTTACTGGTTAATATAGAAGATTTATATAAAACTTCACTAAAATAGCATCTCCACTCTTCAAATTGCTTACAAAAGACTGTGAATTTAAATGGGATCCTGATTGTCAATCAGCCTTTGAAACTTTGAAAACAAGAATATCTGAAGCACCTATCTTGAGAGGACCAAATTGGAAACTCCTTTTCCATATTTCTACGGATGCTTCAGATACAGCTCTGGGAGCTGTGTTGGGTCAAAAAGATTTAGTTCCTTATGCCATTTATTATACCAGTAAAAATTTGACTCCCACAGAGTTAAACTATACTGTGACTGAAAAAGAGTTTTTAGTCGTTGTTCATGAAATCAATAAGTTTAGACATTATATAACAGGCTATGAAACTTTTATTCATACTGACCATTCTGCAATTAGATATTTAATGAACAAACCTGTTACTAATGGCAGAGTGACAAGATGGCTCTTACTTTTACAAGAATTCAATATTACTGTGTTGGATAGACCAGGAAAACAAAATACAGTAGCTGATTTCTTGTCTAGGATTCAGAATACTAAAGAAGATTCTCATGTAGAGGATAAGTTTCCTGATGAATACTTGTTTGCAGTAACTATTAAGACTCCTTGGTATGCATATATTGCTAACTATTTGGTTACAGGGAAACTTCCTTCACATTTGTTTCCAAGTGAAAAAAGAAATATTATTCAGGAGAGTTCAAAATATTCATGGATTTCTAACGAATTGTTTAAAACAGGGCCAGATCTTGTGATCAGAAGATGTGTCAAGGAAGATGAAATGCCTGATATTCTTAAGGCATGTCATGATGAACCATGCGGCGGACACTTTGCAGACAAAAGGACGGCCTATAAAATCCTCTCTTTAGGATATTATTGGCCTTCCCTCTTCAAAGATGCAAAACAATATGTCAAAAGGTATGACAGCTGCCAAAGAGTAGGGAAACCTACCCTTTCAAATGAAATGCCATTGCAAACACAGGTACTCATTGAACCCTTTGAAAATGGGCTTTAGATTTCATTGGACCTATTAATCCACCATCTAAGCAAAAGAAGTATATATTGGTTTGTACTGATTATGTTACTAAATGGGTAGAAGCCAAAGCATTAGTGTCTGCTACTGAAAATTCAGTTGTTAATTTTCTTTATGAGGATATTTTTAATCGCTTTGGTGTTCCAAGAGAAATTGTGACAGATCAAGGAAGCCAATTCACATCCAACTTGGTGGAGAAGCTGATGGAAGAATAAAAAATCAAGCATAGAAGATCTACTCCTTACCATCCGCAAGCAAATGGTCAAGTGGAGTCTACAAACAAAGTTCTTGAAAGTATCATCACCAAAAATGTTCATCTACATAGAAGAGATTGGGCAGAAAGGCTTTCTGAAGCCTTGTGGGCCTACAGAACTACATGGAGAAATACAACAGGACATTCTCCCTATGAACTTGCTTATGGGAAAGAAGTCCTGCTCCCCATTGAGTTCCAAGTCAAGACCTTCAAGATAGCAGTTCAATTGGGGATGAATTTATCAGAAGCCCAAAAGCATAGAATGGAGCAATTAAATGAGCTAGATGAGATCAGACAAGAGGCAATTCTAAGAACTGATCTAGTTCAATATCAAAGAGCTAAATGGCATGACAAGTACATCAAAGAGAATAATTTTCAAGAAGGAGATTGGGCATTGTTATTTGATTCCAAGTTTAAAGATTTTCAAGGAAAATTTCAGACTCATTGGCTTGGGCCATATGAGATTGACAAGATCTTTAGCAATGGAGCGGTAAGAATCAAGACCATTGATGAGTTTCAAACTCCTCTTATTGTGAATGGCCACATATTGAAAGTTTATCATAAGCCACTCTCAAAAGAGGAATTTGTCAAAATGTTTCAAGAAAATTCTGCAATCAGGCTGGTACAGAAGAATTCTTCTTCTCCACCAGCCTAGCTTTTGTTCTTTTCAGTAAAAAAAATAAAAAAAATAAAATAAAATTGTATAAGCCTGAAAACCAATCACTGATTGGCAGTCTTATACATAAAATATAGGGTGAAAATCAGGAACACTTGACACCCTATATTTTCCAAAAAAAATCTCTCTTTCATTTCACAAGTTTTGTGACCACCCACTCCATTCCATTCCACTTCATTCCACTTCATTTCACTCCACTTCATTCCATTTCACTTCATTTTATCTATTTCATTCCATTTTACCAATAAAATTCTCTTTCATGACCATTTCCATTTAGTCAATTTTCATCCGTTCATTTCCATTCACCCAAATAATAGCTATGTCAGTTTCCGCAGCTGATATCTGTTTGCGCAGCTGACACCAGTTTCCGCAGCCAGAAGCAGATTCCACAGCTACCACTCTGTTTTTCAAAAGAATGTACAGCCAAATGTTATTTCCATAATCATGAAATCAAATGCAGGTATGAGGACCAATTATGAAGACATGGGGCATTCAAGATATCAATGAGGAGCAACTAATTGAAGACCAAGGAAAAATGGCAAGAATTCCAAGGTACGAGTAAAAATTTATTTCAAATGGCATTTAAAACACATTTTTATATAGTTATAAACCATAAGCTCCATTATGTGCAATGATTGTATTGACAAACTCCGTAACCACTCCATGATCTCTGTACAATCCTCCCACAATCCTTGCATTCATTCTCAAACGGTCCCATAATTAAACCTCCGATCTTCACTCATACTCCGATATTCCACCTGTGACAATGAAACGTAGTTGATTTGACTACGGCTTCTTTCAGCCGCATAAAATCTGTAGCCATTGTATAAACGTGCTTACATTTATTTTGTAGCCACCAAATTTTAAAACACTGCCGGATGTGTTATACTTCTCCTATTGTTCTATTAATCTCATAGCCGTATTTCCGTCGTGCTCACGTAACCCTTCTCTGTTCCGCTTCACCCCATTTCGTTCTTTGTTACGCTACAGTCTGTATACCCACTCTCTGATATCTACCTACAGTCATCGTGCTCATTTCCGTTCATTCAGCCATCCTACTTCCATTGAACCCTCCTCACGCAAGCAAGTTTTTAAAGAGCAGAAAGAAGGATGGGTAAATTGTTGAGAGCAGAACCAGAGGGACCTAAATTCATGGAAGGATACCCGCAAGTCAGGGATATATTGAAGAAGGCAAAGTGGCTGTGGTTTATCCAAAATTTTAGAGGCTACCATAAAGAGGTGACAAAAGCTTTTGCAAGGTCTTTCAATGGCCTGGAGGTAGAGATTGGAGACCTTAAGTTTACGGTGAATGAGGCATCTATAGCATCTGCCACAGAACTTCTTCAAGAGGGTGAACGTTGGTTTAAGAACAAAAGAATTAGTGATGAAGCCTGGAGAGTGATTCTACATAACCCAGGTATGGACATAACTATTTTTAAAAGAGGAATTCATGTTCATGCTTTGAAAGAGGAATGGGCTACTTTGTTGCTAGTTGTTCAAAAATTTATCACCTGTGAGGGCCGTTTTGGGTCAATGTATATGTACCATACCCGATTGCTGATGAATTTTATAGATAACTAGACCCTCAATCTGCCATACTTTTTATTAAATAGTTTGAAGAAGATGTCTGTGACTGTTCAGAAGCATTTAGGGGATGTAGAACCACATCTATATCACCATGGTCTTGTGAAATTTTTGATTGAAAAACAGTTAAAAGAGAAGAAGGACACATGGGAACAATTTTTGATTAGAAATTTCTTTGAGGAACCTCAAGAAATTCCTGAAGGTAGTACATCAAGAAGGAGTAGGAGAAAGAGAACAAATGATGAAATTCAAAGTACTCCTACTACTACAGTTGAAAGAACTAGTAGGGAAGAGAGACTGTCAAAAAGGAAGAAGAAAGAAACCAAGGGTAAAAAGCTAATAACATCAAAAGAGAGAAAAAGTATTAAGGCTATGCATCAAACCCCTTCTTCCGAAGAAGATCATCAAGTGTTATCCGAGAGACTAGTTCACCTTCAAGAACAGTCCTCTATGGCCAAGAAGAGAGGGAAAGGAAAACAAAACCAAAAAGACAGTGGTCCACAACGTGTAAGAAGAAGTTCCAAGCTTAAGGGGAAGTTGAGGAAAACACAAATGAAAGGACCCCATTTTATTGATTTGGGAGAAGAAACATCTGAACAATCCCCAGCTGGCCATAGTCCATCTCACTCTCAGTCAGATAGTGAACCTAGTTCATTTCATTCTCAGTCAGACATTGAACATAGTCCATCCCATTCCCAGCCAGACGTTGATATGAGCCCTTCTCAACCAGATTTTGAAGACAACTCTCCTCCATGGCATTTTGGGGATAGCCCAATAAAAAAGACACCTGAGATAGACCCAAAGCAACAAGAAGTATATCATTATATAGAATCTTTAGAAAGAGCAGCTACGGGTCCCAGTACTTCGTCCACTCAGCCTCACACAGCACAAGATGATCTAGTCCAATCACTGAAACAAGAAGTCTTTGAGCTAGAGCTTTTAAATAGACACATTAAAAATGAAAATGAAACATTGAAGGAACAAGGCAAATTGGACAAGATCATTCATGATAATACCATGCTACATCTGGGACTATGGCAGAAGAAGAACAGGAAATTGAAGAAGAAATGCCAGAAGTTAAGCAGAGCACTGATTAATATCAAATTCAGATGCTTGATGAAAAATCCCAGGATGTTAGCAGCACCAAGGAAGAGGAGGAGAGGACTGGATGTATTGGCTGAAGTGTCAAGGCATATGAATTGAAGAAGGATTATCAAAATTTTGGTTGCATGAGGACATGCAACACCTTCACAGTGGGGGTATGTTGAGTCTCAAATCTGCATCTTTCTTATACACATTTCTAGACCTTTTTCATTCACCTGGACCTTCTAAGTCGTCAATATCATTGTATATTAATTGTAAAAGAGCATCTAAAATGGTTTTTAACTATGTTTTGTGTCTGCTGTTTGATTTAGATTTTTGCTCATTTAGCTGCGGAATCTTGCCACTTTCCGCAGCTGCTGCAACTTTCCGCAACCATTTTGTGAAAGTCTATGTTGCAGGTGTCTTCAGGAAAATCGAGCCACATGGGCAAGTCAGAAATGATGTGGACATGGATCGTGTCCTATTGGCTTGGAAAAATTCACCTAAGGAGGCTGTGGTCAAAGGTGGCCAAGTGGAAGTCAACCGTAGAGTCCCACGGTGAAAGGACTTTGTTTCTCATCACGTGAAGATTTGTATGACCGTTTCTAATTTACGAGAGACACATCAACACCTGTACACGGGCCCATAAGCCGAATCCAACATCCACTCTTCATAAATTTACTCCTCACCGCGGCCATGATGCTGGATCTCTGGACGTGATGGTTCACGTGTCTCTATCAGCACAAACTTTAGGGAATTAGTTATATCACTTTTGTTATAAATAATGCGTTTTCATACGCATAATAGTTAGCCTCCATATAGCTCTGTAATGTAATTGCGTTGCCACTGTGATGTAATATCATTTCTCTGTGATGACTGCATTTTAATATATAAGAAGACTCTGTTTCCAAGCGTAATTCCTATTTGAAGGCTATTGCCCGAGGCTGGTGCAGAGGGCCCCTGCACACGCTGAGGTTTTGTGCATTACTGTATAGTTTCTTGTTTTATTTCTTTAAGTTCATTGTGCCATAAGTCATTCACGTGTTTATACATTGCATCTTTCATGGTATTTATGCTTCATCTCTGTTCATAATCTTTCATGCTTTACATTTTACTTTTGTCCATAATCTTTCATGTTTTATGTTGTTGTTAACTGATCAATGTTCTTTTTTTAGATTACAAATAGGCAGCCCGGGCATTTGCATATCTTTTGACTAATGACATGGAATCAATATTGTTCTGCTGCTAATTTACTTTTCTTAGTTTTTGTTTAATTCCAGTACTGCTTTGTTTATTTCAGTCTTGCACATTTTCTTCAGTAGTTAGATTTAGATATATTAAATTTCTCATGTCATTTTCAGTTACCTCCGAAAGCCACAGCTGGACTGATGGTGAGGGATTGAAGTATGAGTGTGTAGTTTGATATTATTTTACTTTCTGCAAGTTAGATATATTAAATTTCTCATGTCATTTTCAGTTACCTCCGAAAGCCACAGCTGGACTGATGGTGAGGGATTGAAGTATGAGTGTGTAGTTTGATATTAGCTTCTTTTTCTGCAAATTAGATATCAGGTTGCTCAAGTTGTTTATGGTTACCTCCGAAAGCCATAGCTGGACTAATGGCGAGGGATCAGAATATAAGTTGATGTAATTTGATTTAGATTTACTTTTTTGCAATTCTTGGATTTCTTTAAGCATAGTTTCTTTTGTATTTGGACAGCAGCAAGGATAATGAGTTTCATGATCAGTAGTTCACTGTTGTTTGACTAGAATAGTGATGCAATTTCATTTTCTTTGAAGAATTAATTTTTTCATTGTGTGTTTTAAAATTCTTTGAAGTTTGGAAAATCATTAGAAGGACATCATTGTCTTGAATATTTGTCTCCATACTTGTCTTTTAGAATTTCATAAAAATCCAAAAACGACAAAAAGTAAGAGATAGGTTATCTTGCACATATAGTGCACCACACTTCATCAGCT